>JAGYXB010001931.1:0-96525 GCA_022495005.1 Rhyacophila brunnea
GGTACAAAACGTCCGCAAAATAGACCTAGAGGCCTCTGGATCGATGAAATCGTTAAGTACTGCGGAAGTACGTGGAAACGCAACGCACAGGACCGAGAGAAGTGGAATCAGCTTGGAGAGGGCTTCATCCAGCAATGTATTGATTCAGACTGATGATGATGACTCTAACGATGTTACTTTTCCACCAATGATAGTTACTCTGAAATTCCCTCTATTAATATGTCTTCTACTTGTCATTATTTACACATGTACCTACTTATAATCTCTACGCTCTATAAGAATATACTATGCAGTATGTATCTATCTCATTTTTTTTTATAAAAATACTCGTACCTAGATAATTTTACCCTAAAACTATTACAATGGCTTTAGATTATTCTGCATTTTTCTCCTGGCAGAAAACACTAAATAACACTTAGTGTAATCAGTACCGCTGAAAAATACAAATGTGTTCTGGCAAAAAACACTAATTCGTTTTATTATAAACAAATTTTACTTTATTTTTTAGTTTAACCTTCTAAATAAATAAACAGTCTTTATTTTAAAGTCATCCTTTTTACGATTACTTAATAAACTCACATGATAGACCATTTTAAACATTTTAAAAACTTCAAAGTCAAATTACTCGAAACTAGTATTCTCCAGTTAGTGTGTTTAGCCAGAACAGAGACGATATACTGACTATCGCATCGTTGCAACTTCGAGGCGTTTCGATGAAAAAGTCTGAGGCAGTCAACCCTTATCAAAGTATGTCATACCTGTAGTAGAATATGCCGATCGCAGAAGCGGCGATTGTGCGATAGTAGAATGACGAGCTGTTTCTTACGTTATCGTAATAATAACGCTGACAAGGCCTAAGGTTGTTACCCGCTACAGACTAATTCGTTATTCGACATATTTTGTGTTGCTGCACAACTGATTATCATTATTATGTGTGTATCATGTATGCCTAGCCTTAGTAATATAGTTTACCCTAAGCAAGCCGACTCAAACAAGGCAAAATAATAATTTTATATAGACTGTTGAAATTATTAAAATATTTATTCAGTTTAACTCAACTTTTGTTTAATCTAATGAATATGCTACCGTTGGAAAATTTACTTGTGTGTACAAAGCTTCGCATTTTTATATTATTAAACAAACGTTTCTGTAAACTTTTGAAATTGATTATGTACAATATGATAAGTGTAAAAATACATATTATATAACTACCGATAGTCTAATATTTCTTTACAATTTATTTAAAATATATTTACAAGATAAAAAGATTTTTTATATACAACGTTTTTAAATTTTCTGTTGAATTATTATGCTCAATATGCTCATACTTGTACTTGATATGAAGTAAATAAAAAACAAACAAACAAACAAATATAGAATACTAAGATGTCATTTTGACATATAATTTTGATTTCCATAGTAACGCACGTATATATTAATAATTTAGTTGCTAGGGCCACATCCATAGTCTTTTACTTTTTACGGATTTTTCTGTAACTTTCCATACAAAACAGAATTAATTGAAAATGAATTCAATTCTGCTTAAAGATGGCTAAAAGTATTAAAACAATGCATTGGCATCGTGTTCTGATATATTCTAAAAGTTTCAAATGTCTAGCTAGTCGAGAAGTTAGTTAAAAATCGATTGCAAGATTTGTACTGGACAAACAACCACCGGACAAACATGAATACGAGCCAATAAAAACGTTATTATTAAAAGTATTTTTTCTGTTATATTTTCGCTTTTATTTAATTTTCCATAAAAATTGATAAAAAAAATCAATCCCGAAATCCCGGGATTATGTTTATCAATCCCGGGATTCATAGGTATCGAAAATAGCTTGGGATCCCGGGATTGGAATCCCTACTCATAACCGAACTGTACCAATACATGTTGTTTTGATTCAGTGCAAGTACTTAATCGTTATCTTGAACGAAGTCTCAACAACCATCAGTCAATTAATATAACCTTCCCTTTGTTAAAAGTTCAAATATCCATAGCCTACTTAGAAGCGAAATTTGTCTTTTTTAAAACTTTTATTAAACGGGAATAAAACTTGAATTAAGTCCTTATTGTTTACAATATACCTATCGAGTGAAATTGAAGTTGAATAATTACAAGATAAAAAGAACTTTTATATACAACGTTTTTAAATTTTCTGTTGAATTATTATGCTCAATATACTCAAACTTGTACTTGATATTATGAAGTAAATAAAAAACAAACAAACAAACAATAATATAGAAAACTGAAATGTCATTTTGACATTTCATTTCGATTTCCATAGTAATGCACGTATATATTAATAATTTAGTTGCTAGGACCACCCCTTAGCAACGAATAATAGTCTTTTACTTTTTACGGATTTTTCTGAAATAACTTTCCATACAAAAGCAGAGTTAACTGAAAATGGGTCAATTCTGCTTAAAGTGGCTAAAAGTATTAAAAGAATGCATTGGCATGTGTTTGATATATTCTAGGAACAAATGTCTAGCTAGTCGAGAAGTTAGTTAAAAATCGATTGCAAGATTTGTACTGGACAAACAACCACCGGACAAACATGAATACGAGCCAATAAAAACGTTGTTATAAATGACAGTTTTATCTGTACTTAACGGTCAGTGTACCGTAAGTATATTAAGAAGAACATGTCTGCAAAACGAAATATAAGCATCTTTTAAAGTTTTGTGAAATTCAGTTTTTTGCTATATATATACTCAAAAAATTTGTCAATCTACGTATAAAATAATATGCACATACTCATACTTGCCATAGGATACAGCAGAAGAACGGCAGGATAAATGTTGAGTACCTAGTAAATAATATAAAATATGCACATGATGGCCGAGCGGTAACGCGTCGGCTTATAATGTCGAGGGTCCGGAGTTCGGAGTATAAATATAATTATTGGGCGTAGTTCCCTGATGATTAACCTTCATCATCTTTTTACAACGTTTTTATTGGCTCGTATTCTTGTTATTCCGGTGGTTGTTTTGTCCAGTACAAATCTTGCAATCGATTTTTAACTAACTTCACGACTAGCAAGACATTTGAAACTTTTAGAATATATCAAAACACGATGCCAATGCATTCTTTTAATACTTTTAGCCATCTTTAAGCAGAATTGAATTCATTTTCAGTTAACTCTGTTTTGTATGGAAAGTTATTTCAGAAAAATCCGTAAAAAGTAAAAGACTATTATTCGTTGCTAAGGGGTGGTCCTAGCAACTAAATTATTAATATATACGTGCATTACTATGGAAATCGAAATGAAATGTCAAAATGACATTTCAGTTTTCTATATTATTGTTTGTTTGTTTGTTTTTTATTTACTTCATAATATCAAGTACAAGTTTGAGTATATTGAGCATAATAATTCAACAGAAAATTTAAAAACGTTGTATATAAAAGTTCTTTTTATCTTGTAATTATTCAACTTCAATTTCACTCGATAGGTATATTGTAAACAATAAGGACTTAATTCAAGTTTTATTCCCGTTTAATAAAAGTTTTAAAAAAGACAAATTTCGCTTCTAAGTAGGCTATGGATATTTGAACTTTTAACAAAGGGAAGGTTATATTAATTGACTGATGGTTGTTGAGACTTCGTTCAAGATAACGATTAAGTACTTGCACTGAATCAAAACAACATGTATTGGTACAGTTCGGTTATGAGTAGGGATTCCAATCCCGGGATCCCAAGCTATTTTCGATACCTATGAATCCCGGGATTGATAAACATAATCCCGGGATTTCGGGATTGATTTTTTTTATCAATTTTTATGGAAAATTAAATAAAAGCGAAAATATAACAGAAAAAATACTTTTAATAAAAAATAACTATATTAGAAATAAACTGAGTTTGAATGAAGTTTGATTTATACCAATGTGTAAGTTGCCGATTCATTTTATTTTTTCACATAAATTATTAAAAATTGAAAGATTGGAAAAAAACAATGCTTCGCACTATTAACAAAGTTATTCCACCATGATATCATACGTTTTACGGCAGTTTCAGATTTGGCTGACTAATAATTAGATTTATGAAGCGGAAAGGCCATAAGTACGCCATGGTTATTTGCTATACTATTTTAAATCTCGCTAATCCATTCATTAAGTCTTTACTATCAGAAACAGCAATCTCCTATTACATTCACATTATTATTTATATTACAATATTATTTACTCCTTTAAACTTGTGTATTTCCAAGATTGAACATATATAATATTAACAATAAATGTCTTAAATAGTATAAATTATACTAGATTTATTTTTGACCGATTTTATCAATGTAATTTGTAAATATAAAAATTTTATATAATCAATGGAAAAAATGCCAATCCCGGGATTGTCAAATTGTAATCCCGGGATCAGAATTTTGGCTCGGGATTGGATTCCCTAGTTATGAGGAATACAGCGGAAAACACATTTTGAAAATACCCGATATACTGGATTATTTGTTAGTTTGGGTTAGTTTAGGTTAGGTTAGGTTAGGTTATGTTAGTTTTGGTTAGGTTAACCTAAGAAATAATTCAGTATATCGGGTATTTTCAAAATGTGTTTTGCGCTGTATTCCTCATAACCGACCTGTATCCATGTATTTTTTCAGCCACTGGATCTAACCCGCAATCCTCAGCTTCATAAAATGTGATATTTAACAACTACGCCACCGTAGATATTTTCTTATAGAATGAGAGATATCTAATAATAAAATGTATTGTTTATTGAATATTCTTGTTACGCTGTTAAGTGAGTTATACTCATATGTATTATAATATTATGTATTCAATATAACATAGTATATATTTTAGGTATGTATATAATCCGGTCGGATGCTGCGATAACCAACTTTCGGTCATTTTCACGGGTCAGCTGTTCCTGTGACGTCATCGCCGGCTAGCAGAACTTCTGCTTAAAACTTATATAATATGTGATTAGATCCTAATCACATTCCAGTATTTTCCAAACTAGGGTACATATAAAATAATTCCAGTTTTAATATGGCAAGGTTATTGATATTCTTTTTTTAATTATTAATAACCGCGTCCTTGCTTTTTCGTACAAGGTAGGTAGTTGTTATGATATGTCATCATAAATCTTCAGGTGTTCGAATTTAGAACTAAGCTCATCACAGTATAATAAGTATTGAATTATATGTAAAATGTTAGCATATTGTGACGCTCTCACTTAGCCAATGACATTATTAATGGACAACGCACTCAATACAGTAGTTATCAAGTAAATTCGCACATAGCGATATTCGCACATCTATAGGTAGACGTCACGCAATTTCCATTATGCGATATCACGCATCGGAAATTTATAACAATATCGCCTTTATTGTAATACCGTTAAAACAGTGTTTCTAGTGTCAATGTTCATTTGAGCGAACCCGTTCGAACCGAACCATTCGGCAGACCGACAAAAAGCATTGGGAATTTATAGCAATATCACCTTTATTGTAATGGCGTTAGAACAGATTATGCCATTCAGCAGACCCGACAAAAAAGTGAGTGTCATTTTTTTTCTAGATGCTTCGTCCATATTAATGTCATTGCACTTAGCAGACATCTTATACTGTTGGATCTATAGTAATTTTGAACAATCACAGATACCCAGGCTTTATCACATAAATAGATCGTATCCTCAACGAGATCGAACCCAGGGCTCCTGGGTGGAAGGCTAGCGAATTACGCACTGCACCAAGAGAGCCCACAGATTATTGATTGTAAAGAACCAGATTTGTCTACAATACAATTAATATAAAGTGTGATTTTGAGAGTGTAGGTTTGTTAAATTTATAATTATTTATATTGTGTAGGTTTTTAATTCATATTTATTGAATTAGTCATGCGAAATGAGTCTTTTTAGTGATTTTCCATCAATCATGGCATGTCTCGTTCTGACTGATTAAAGTACCCACAAAAATTTTCCACTCCTTCTCAAGTTACAAGTCGACCTTGTTTAGGAAAAAGGGCGTAACCTTCGATTTTTCTAAAAGTGCTTTTATTATATATTAACAATGTATACAACTAAATACACGTTCTGTAAATAGGAAGTAAGCCACAAATGCCGATTTAGTATTTAAATTCAGGTTTTAATTAAGCTTTAATCAAGTTTTAATTAAAAGAAAAAAGCATTTACCCTCAATTTTATTGATTTTTCTGTAATTACTTCTTTAATTATTAGCAGATCAAAAAGATATTACACCAAATCATCAATCATCATGCACCCAATGTCTGTTCCATTTTTTTTGATTAATATTGAACCAAAATCATTCAAAAAACGTTTATTGCTTCTCCTGTAAAATTTGATCTGTGTGGGTTAAGCCCTTCTTCCTAAACACGGTGGAAGTCATTTTACAACCCTGTACCCTACACCAAGTCAGTCACATTGAACGAAATTTGAAATGGCTGTTTGTAAAAAATATTATTATAAAAATCATTACATTATGTAATTTACATTTTTTATTGAACTTTAATAAGATACTTGACATGTCGTACACACCTATTTATACGACCAATAATATGATTTTGTGTTGCTTTGTTACAAAGTTTTGATGCGATCTTAATATGACATGAATTATTAATTATTCTGATCAATGAGAACTATAAAATACCATTCCATATTATTAGTAAACAAACAATATTTTAAAATACCCTTTTCAGAAATTATACCTACAAGAAAGATGTAAGACATATTTTTTAATGACTCAGCTACATACTATTGCAAAAATGGAGACGTGCCGTTTTTGTTTCCAGAGCCCTCATAAAATTTAAAACGATAATTTTACAAAGATTAATAATATTTATTAGTCGTTCCACTATCAGAAACCATTGGGAAATGACTGCTTTAATGCATTTAGTTCAACTTGTGAACGCTGCATCGTTATTACTGTAGTAATGTTCCGGTGGACAGACCAGTGGAAAACAGATAAAGACGATCTGTCCGAAAGATATAATAGAAATATATGTATCAAACATTTTTTTCTGAAAACTAGAATCCTCCGAGTTTTATTATAATATTATTATTATGTAATTACGTTGAACCCTACAATAGGCATCTAGCGGGAAAGTACGAAGCTTGAAATTTAAAACATTGTTTTGTTTACATTTAAAAGTATTTAAAACTAATAAATATGTATCTAAAAATATAATTTCTTATATAAAATCAAAAATAATCATATAATTTCTTTAAAAAAAAAACGTAAAATAAATGAACACGATAATATACCTACTTACCCCACTTAACACTTGAGTAAAAATGGATACATTTGACAATCTAATTTATTAATTCCCATAAAAAAGTCAGTTCTTTGAAAACTTGTTATTATTTTACACAATTATTATCGCGATTGGAGATAACCAAATATCTGACTCCTCCATTCAATCATTCAATTTGTGACTGGACACGGTGGGTTCTCTGGTAAGCTCTTTGAGCTTGGACTTGTAAGCCGTCCGACATGTCCATGCGAAGGGGGAATTCAAGATGCCAACCACATCCTCTGGGAATGTCTTTGAATGTGCTCCGAACGGGAGGAGATGCTCAGGTCGGTCTAATCAGCTGTTGGGCCCATCGAGCCGTCTGACTTGGTTGCTACTAAGGCCAATTAACAAAAAAAAAAAATTGCGGCATCTTATTGCGGGCGTGAAGATCTCTTAACATAATTTTTGCTATCCGTATGATTAGCTTCATTTTTTTTGTTATATACACTAGAATCATTTTTATTCTTATAATTTTCTTGTGCTCTTCTCTCCCCGGCACTTTGCATTACAAAGTAACTTCTATAAAACTCAGTCAGAGCTCACTTTGAGCAAAACAACCTTAGTCCTGGGTATCTTCTCCTAGGCAGGGCATTCCCGGCCTAAAAATGAACTAGATGCTTCACGTCGTCAATGTAGTGCCACGCGATACGGTCGATTAAGACCGAGTGTGGTGCGTGGCGGGTTTTGGTTTGGAGGGACTAACTTCAATGTTATTTAATCTACTTATCAACCTCGACCACATCGCGTATTCTTATCTACTTCCTTATCTAATTGTTTATTTTGAGATATTTACTTGTTATGCCCAACATGCACTTTTCCATCCGTTGCGCTACTCGTAGTTTTTTTCTCTTACATTAATAGTCCATGTTTGACATGCATACATGAGTGTTAGTAGCACACATTGGTTGAATACTTTACACTTAAGACACGATGTGAGGTCACTTTTCAAGATACTATTCAGGTAGGTATCTAATCTGTGAACATATCTTCATATAATTTTATATTATATTAATACTAGTGGCGACGGGTGGAGGTAGACTTAAGGTTCTACATAAGAAGTGCACAATAAACTTTGTCAGTCAAATCTATTATTTGTTTACATTGCACTGTGGCTACAATGTGTAGATAGTGTTTGTTAGTTTTTTTTAAATTCAATTAAACCCTCCCTAATCCAAGCCATAGTATATAATAGTATAAAAATATTTATTTATCTATAAAATATGCCAATTAAACCATACATAATTTTAGATATTTTATAGATAGAAGTATATTTTTATCGATTATTAAATAACCAACATAGTAATATATACGTATTATTAATTCAACAGTGTGCAATATTGTTGGCAGATCACCCATAGCATACCTAAGCTAGTATTATATATAGTTTATGCAGATTGAATTTTAAAATTTAAAAAACTAACCAACACCATCTGCAAATTGTATTCTTAGTTCAATAAAAACAAATAAGTATGACTGACAAAGTTTATTGTGCACTATTTATGTAGAATCTTAACAGCCTACCTCCACCCCTCGCCACTGATTAATACTAATAAGTGTCTTCATATCAGGTATGTATATATTATAGATTAAACTATGTATAAAATTGAAAATTGTATATAAGATCATAGTTTTCTTTTTAGAATAAAAATAAGTTATCATATTACAATTCTGAACAGATTCTCTGGTTCTATTTTCTATCACGACAATATGATGACAACCATATGTTCGAATCGAAATTGAAAATTGTCTTTTGGTGACCAAATTGTTTTATTTATATAGTTTTGTGCTGCAAATCGAACTTTTCAGAACAAATTGAGAACATTGTTGAATTTCATTTTCAATATTTTCTCTAGAATTGTATAATATTATAACTGTGAAATAAAAAAAATATGCGTGCTTTTGTATTTCACATATTATACACACGATATTAATCTAACTAATAACACAGCGTTTCACAAACTTGTTTCGTGACAGAATACTTTTTGTCTCGCATTAAACGAAACTAATTATTTAATACAATACATTCAGCAATGGTTTTGATTGTGCCGTTAATAGTATCTAATGCGATCATCTAATAATTATTAATGATCATAAATTTTATTGTAATAGGTATTACAATTTGTGATCATTTTTCGTTTCTTTCTAATTTCTTCCCACTCTTATCTTTGTCGTTTCGCACAATATCGATTTAGTGACTGAATATGAAAACTGGAATTTAATACATTTTAATAATAATTTACATTTACATAGTACCTACGTATGTCGGTAGATATTAATATAATAGGTATATTACCTACAAGGATATCTTTCAATTCTAAAATATATTTTTTAATAAAATGTTATAAAATGTTCAACCTAAATAATATTATTTTATGGTTATTTGTATTATTAAAGTATTGTTTAATAAGTTCTTTTGAATGTTGTAAGAAGATTTTTTTATTTTTCACAGTTTTAATGTAATTTTTATAAAATAAAAATGTATAGGTACTTATCTTCTTCTTCTTGGTCGTGCACTCATGGCTGAGGATCGTGACCACATTCAAATTTCGCCATCCTTTGACCGACCAAGACTTTCCATCCTTCTCGATCTTCCGCTTCTCTCAGGGCAGAATGGATGGTGCCCCCAGTCAGCTCTTTCACTTGGTCGGTCCATCGCGCAGACGCTCTTCCTCTGCTTCGCCTTCCCTGGAGGCTACCCAAAACTACCAGTCTCTCCAGGTTGTCCGGTCCGCACCTGACAATATGTCCAAAAAACTGCAGAATTCTTCTCAGACATATCGTCGAGAGCCGTTCCTTTATTTTCAGTCTCCGGATGATTGACTGGTTCGTCCTGTGCTCTGTCCAAGAAATGCGAAGCATTCGGCGCCAATACCACATCTCAAAGGCATCAATTGCCTTCCGTTCTCTTACCTTCAGGGTCCACGACTCGACTCCGTATAGAAATATCGAGAACACTAATGTTTGCACAAGCATCATTTTTGTGGCATTGGAAATTCCCCGATCCTTCCATATAGTGGTAAGGCGTGTCATCGCATTTTTTGCAATCTGTGTGCGTATTCTTATTTCCGTTTCGCATCCGCCCTTTTCACTGATGGTCTATCCAATATATACAAACTCGTCGACTGTTTCGAGGTTTTGGAGTGTACTTGGTGTTGGTAGAAGGTTGGTCCGATCAACAACCATTAACTTGGTCTTATTCCTATTAATAAGGAGGCCGTATGTGCGACTCTCTTCCTCTACCCGGTGTAGAAGCTCTGTGAGTTCTCTTTCATCAGCAGCGATTAGTGTGGTATCTGCGAATCTTAAGTTATTTATTTTCTGGCCACCAATTGTTATTCCGCCTTGCCAATGATCTAGGGCTCTTCGCATTATATGCTCTCCATATATATTGAATAACTGAGGAGATAAAACACATCCCTGACGGTACTTATAGGTAACTTAAAATCCTTTTTAGTTCATCTCAAATATTCAATATAACATTATAATATACTTATATAATAATGGCTATACGAATAATTATAACGACATTTTAATCTATAATCTAATTATAGACACTCTACCCACTAACGTCTACTAAACAGACCACCCCTTAAATGATTGGACCGGCTTCTGATGGTCTCATAACGAAGAGTTGGTTTGAAATTTAGTGTAATAATACTCACTCTATTCTGATGCTTCACACAGACGTAGATACGCCCGTTTAAGACCGGGTGTGGTAGAACCATCAACTTCAATGTATGTAGGTACAAATTTCATTAGTAACTATAAGAGCCCAATAAACTTTTTACCTGCCGAAATCCGAGAAGGCACGCCGATACTTGTTATCGTAATTGCCGAAGCCGGCTCGGTCTTTATTGCATCGCTATTTTTTTTTAAATTAATGCTCACGATGGCCGAGCGGCTAACGTGTCGGCTTATAATATTGTAGGTCCCAGGTTTTAATTCTTGGTCTCGCAAATATACACATATTCCTTTTCAATGTGTGTTTAGAGTCAGAGTATGGACCTAATAGGTTGAGAAAGTGGCTAACATCCATTTCTCGTAAAAACAAAAATATTTTAGTACAAACCTCCTCTCGGTGTAGATCCATATTATGGTCTTCTTACGATCGGACGTGGTCAAAAAAAATATTGCCATAATTGTCTTGATCTTCGAAAAACACCATTCTGTCAGAACTCTTGATCATTGAACCTACCTTACACAGCATCATTGCCCCATCGATACGATAGTCGAAAGAAGCCAGCCACCTCACAACATTAACACTACGTAGGTACTCGTTTAATCCTCAGTACCTCAAACATTTCATATTGAACAACATAAATAATATTAAGTTTCAAGTGCACGTGTCTGTCTGGTAAGTTCCGATCGTAAACAAAATAAAATCTGAAAACATCCGAGGCTTTCACGTTTACGTGAATGTCTACAGGTCCCTTGCTGGGTAGATTGGTTTTTTTTGCCGCCGGTGACACGTAAATATCCGGTCAAGTGTCAGCCGCAAAGAGAAGTGTAATTTGGTCGGAAAAGTCGGTGATCCTTGAGTTAACGTCGCCACCACCGCTGGCGACATCTGCCGCGCATTGGGTGAAATTACCAATACGCCCTGCGGTTTGGCTGTGGGAGGGGACTACACCCTATGAAACCTCATATTATTACAAGACAAGGTAGGTGGGTATATTGTACCCTACCGATATTTTTCATCTGTCCATAGCTCAAGTGACCAGACGTCCTTTATTATAGATTTTTATAAAGTGAATTTTATTCATCTTGACGGGCGATACACGAAAATTTCAGGGATTGTAAATCCCGATGACTAGTGACAAAAAACTGTTACAATAATTTACTAGACAAACGAAATAAAATCATCAATTCATAGATAATATTTTGTTAATACGAGGGTGGGTCAATAAGTCCTTAGAAAAGCCGACAGGTGGCGCGACTAGTACTGCAAGCGGTTTGTTTTCATGCAGCGGCACTACCGATTCAGTATGCTGCGAAGTTTCAATCAGATTGGTCGGGTTGTTGTGTGTTTCTCGTACATTTAAAAAAAAATTGCTTGTGGAAAATGGAAAATTGAGTTTAGAGCTGTTATTAAACATTTTAATATAAAAGGGTTAACAGCAAAGGAAATAAAAAATGAGTTGGATTTAGTTCACGGCATATCTGCTCCTTCACTTGCAACTATTTATAACTGGTTAAATGAATTTAAACGTGGTCGTACATCAACAAAGGATGAACCACGCTCAGGACGTCCTGTAGAGGTGACTACACCAGAAATGATCAATAAAATCCACGATATGGTGTTAAGTGACCGAAGATTAAAGTTGAGTGAGATAATTGAGGTTACAGGGATCTCAAAAGGTAGCGTCATTTCTATTTTACATGACAAATTGGGCATGAAAAAAATTTCTGCAAGATGGGTGCCGCGTTTGCTCACAGTCGACAATAAACGCAATAGGGTGGTGGCCTCTAAAGCCCTGTTGTCGCTCATGCAACGCAATCCGGATGAATTTTTTCGTCGCTTTGTGACTGTAGATGAAACATGGATACACCACTATACTCCCGAGACGAAAGAACAGTCAAAGCAGTGGATTGCGAAGGCAAACCATGTCCAAAGAAGGCGAAAACCGTAAAATTAGCTGGTAAGGTTATGGCTACTGTATTTTGGGATGCACGTGAAATTATTTTCGTTGACTATTTGGAAAAGGAAAAAACAATAACAGGGGATTATTATGCATCTTTATTGGACCAGCTAAAAAACAAAATTGAAGAAAAACGGCCTCATTTAAACAGGAAAAAAATCCTCTTTCATCAGGACAATGCCCGTGTTCACACATGTTTACGATCAATGGCTAAAATTGAAGAATTGAAGTTCGAATTGGTCGACCACCCACCGTATTCGCCAGATTTAGCCCCCAGTGACTTTTTCCTTTTCCCAAACTTAAAAAAATGGCTAAGTGGACAACGTTTTTTTTTTCAAATGAAGAAGTCATCGATCGGACAAATGCTTATTTTGAGGACCTTCCGAAAACTTATTTTTCTGACGGTTTAAAAAAAATTGAGAAACGTCTAACCAAGTGTATTGAGCTCCAAGGAAATTATGTTGAGAAATATAAAAAAAATTCAAAAATAAAACCTGTTTTAATGCTTTTTTCTAAGGAATTATTGACCCACCCTCGTAATGAGCGACATTTTTTTTATTTGCATACATAATATATTGAATAAAACTATTACTGTAGACACAAACCATTAAATAAAGTAGGTAGGTATTTATTTTTATTAAAAGTATTAGCATTAGTAATTACAAATAGATATATTTTATGAAAAGAGAAAATTATTTTTGATTTTAGAAAAATTTGAAAATAATTTTATTTCAAATAATAATTGATATACTTAATTTAAAAAAAAATATAGGCACTTTACTATGACTGACATACCTAGTGTTTCCCAAACTTTCGACATCTGTGTACCCCTTCTATTATAGTGTTCGTAACACTGAGTACCTCTCACCAAAAAACAAATTGCATATACTTTAATAACAATCAAAATATATTAATTTTTCCTTTTTTAGTGCATAAACAAAATAATAATAAACGAAAAATAAAATTCATTCATAATATATAAAGTAAATAAATAAAAGATTTATTATAATAACATTCATTATAATCAAAGAGAAGGATGAAATTGTTTATGTTAAAACGACAGATCATCATAATTTAGTTCCCTGGTTGTTCATTTTAATCTGCGATGCTGTTCCACATCCAAAAGCATGTTCTCTTTTTTGACATAATGTCTACAAATATGCTGAAAAAGCAACTTCACATAAATATGAAGTTGGAAAAGGCAATATGTATGTCAGGACTTTCTTTTTTAAAACTGATAAATAACATAAATAAAAACCAGTAGGTATGATGTTAAAGTACACTCCTTATATTTTTATTTTTAAGAATCCGTCTGAAGCTAATTCCAACAATTGCTCTTCTTCCCCATCCGATAAACCTTCTAGCATGGATGTTGTATTAATGTTGAATGGATACCTTATTCATTCAATATTTTTGTTTAAATCAGGAAAATAGTATTTTAGGCCCACTTGTAAAAATTCTCTAAATACTGTGTTATACATGTCAGAGCAACCACACATATTACAAGTAACGAAGCTTTTTGAAGTTATACTTCTTTTGGCGCGTTTGGGAAAACAGATCAGAGTGTATTTTTCGCGTGTGACCGGCCGCGATGTAACACATAATTTTTATAATTTATATTGCATTCGGGTTGCATAATACTTTTAAATATTTATCGTTATGTTAGGCGGATTCAATTTTTTTTCTGTTAACTTTCCTAATTAATAATTAAAGAATGAAGCAATAAAATAATTCTAAACCAGCGTCACTCCATTTCAACTTCCTACCAATAAGAAAAACAAATAATTTGGATAGTTCGATAAACCAAACTTTTTTAGTTAGTTAGTTTAACTTTACTTTTGATAATAATTAATCTGTTTAAATAAACGTGTACTGCGCAGCCACTTTCTGTGTTTTTACTTTACAATAATTATCTGTATATTCAAAATGTCTCTTCCATATGACTTCACTCCCGGAAAAAAAATACCACCCGTCAGTCATGCACTTCAAGGAGTGCCTGGGACAGAGGGGTAACACTACTCACCGTAATTATTTATATAAAATATTTATATGGAATTTATATCTAATTTTTTAATTAAATCTAAGTGGAACTTCATTGATTTTATATACATAACTACTTATTACATATTTTTTTAATTCGCATACATTACCGTTTCTGCAAAGAGTTTTCGTATAAATTACATAGGTACCTACATATTATTATTATTATTGTAAGTAACCATTTTCACCAAATATAATATTATCATAAATGTTTGTAATGGAATAAATCGATGGTCAGTGGGAACAATCACATAAGTCAATATGCATGTTTTTCAAAACGCAGTCTAGTGACTTTTTTTCAATGAAATTGGTGGGGCCAATTATGGAGGCACTTCTTTCTTCCCACCTACCTCGAATCTCCATATATTGTTGCAAGTCAGCAGTTACGGGTCATGAGTCGACCGTGATTGCAAGTTAAGTTTAGTTACCTACTTCAAGACAGCCGACGTGCCTAGGCTTGTTAAAACTAAGACCCTATAGCACTCTATTTCATACAATACGACCGACACTGTGTTAACCACAGAGTGACTCACCTAAAACGCATCTATTCAACATTCGTTGCGCCAAATCTGATACGGTTTGAGCGAACGTCGCGTCTAACATCCTTCCTAAACTTGTCATCATCATTTATCCCAAAACCCAAGTGAAACCATGAGAGTGACATTCCGAACTGTCCGTTTACCAGTGCATGAGTGCGTGAACACTGAACCAGCTCCAGCATGCGTCGGCCCTCTCAACACAAGAGGTCAGTGTCTAGCATCCTGTTTAAACCCTCTCCCCTAGTTCCGTAATCCACCAGCATCTTCAAAGTACAGTCCACTGCAAAAATCGCAACCAGAAAATCTATCCCTAATGTTTAAAAATCGTCTGTTTCGAAATATGTCATTGATTTATGCAACATTATTTTTTTTAGAAAAATATGAAATAATACAATACGAAATAAAATTTTAAAAAAATGTTAAAATTCGACTTATGTGATTGGCCATCGAAATAATAAATTGATATATTATATATTTTATTATAGGCATTAAACTCACGCTTACAAAAATTCACAAACATAAACATAATTATGACAAAATTCCATTAATCTGTACTGAATGAACAAATCAATAAATAATTATTCATTGTCTTCTTCATCCACGGTCAGCATATCAAGGACTCTCTTGAAAGCTATCTTTTTGTCTGGAAAACTATCCATAAGCTCCTTGACGAGTCCCTGCATCTGAGAATTGAGTATTTTTAGCCTGTGATATTCAATTACAATCAATGGTTCAGATTTCACACTGTACAGTCTTGTCCTCCCGTTCGCTATCGAAGTGCGGTACTTCCCATAATGTTGGCAGCGTACAATTGTCTCCAAATTCTATAATCAACAGAATATTAGAAACAAGGAAAATGAAAATGTACGTACAATGTAATTAAATATTGACAGTCTACCTCCACAATCAATATTATAACGCAGTGGCCAAAAAACTGTAATACTTTGATATTTTAATCAGATAAACTAGTAAGTGCTTGTACACAGCTTCGCTAGGTGGTTTTAATTAGTATATTTTCTACTGTTCCATATTGCAACCCTAATTTTAATTATAAATCTTATGTTAAAGATATTATTTACTTAATATAAAAACAAAATAATGTAAGGGTTATTTTGTTCTCATCTCTAGAATGTCAAGACTTTATAAGTTCTGATTGCGTGTTTGCTTGGTTAGATTACACTCTTTTGCTCCGAAAATAATCTTTCATACTTTTTCATAGACAATATTTTTGTGAAATTGTTCCCATCTGCCTGTAGGTTTTTGGATTATCCGCTCATTGCTCCATAAAATGACGAGGGGAAGCATTCATTGCATAACTTAATTTTGTCACACTGAGCAATTATTATCTTTTTAAGCAATTACTCATTGCCATGACAACGGCAAGGCGAATCGGAAACTGAAACCGATTGCAGCTATCGGCAAATCGCCTGAAATCAATGGGATTATGAGAACAAACACAATCTCATTTCATTTCAGTTCATTCATTATAAAATGACTCAAGATCATCACAAGAACTTTTGCTGGTGCAGAGAGATGCAGAGAGAAGCAAAAAGCCTGATGTTAGTTTAATGACAATGTTTGAATGAAATGAATTTGCAAGCCCAAATATATCAAAATTAAAATTAGAATTATGTCCAATCCTAAGAAGATCATAATATGTGTATTGGCAGACCCGGGATTCGAACCTGGGTCACATGATACTGTAAGCCAATGTGTCAGCTGCTTGGCCATTGTGGGCATATACATTGTAATTTGGAGTGAATGAATATTTGAAGCGCCTAGTTTCAAACCCACCTAAAACGACGAAGTGTGCAGTATATTATTATGTTGGATCTTAATAGTCTACCTCCACTCTTCACCGCTGACACACAGTGACATTAGACTTACAAGATAATGTCACTAGCATGTCAGTTCACATATTAATTGTTATCCGTATTAAATTGTAACATTTTGTATTATTAGTAACATGTAGCTAATGAATAATAAACCTTTTGTTTTTTTAATTGGGCCTCGTGCACCTGCTTCTCTAATGATCTGATATCATCCTCCACTAGGTATATGGCTGATTTCTTCTTCTCCATTTCATGCTGTAAGGAATTCTGCTCCTTCATCAGTGTTATTGTCATGTTTTTGTTCATTTCAATTTCCTAAAATCATAACATAAATAATGACAAGATAAAAAGAACTCTTTATATACTTACAACATTTTTAAATTTTCTGTTGAATCATATAAACTTGACTTGACTAGCTTAAACGATCAAAAAAATTTGTACTTGATAGAAATAATAAAGAAATGTCATATTGATTTCCATAGTAACGCACGTATATATTAATATTAATAATTTAGTTGCTAGGACCCACTTAGCAACCAATAATAGTTTTACTTTTTACGGATTTCTTCCGAAATAACTTTTCATACAAAACAGAATTAACTGAAAATGAAATCAATTCTACTTAAAGATGGCTAAAAGTATTGAAAAAATGCATTGGCATCGTGTTCTGATATATTCTAAAAGTTTCAAATGTCTAGCTAGTCGGGAAGTTAGTTAAAAATTGATTGCAAGATTTGTACCAGACAAATAAGAATACGAGCTAAGAAAAACGTTGTAATAAGACTTATCAATCCACCATTGCCAGACAAAATATAATATGATATCAATGTAATTAATCAACTGCTGTCAGTGGGGTGACGTAACACATAAAAACCCCCAAAAGACAATAATATTATTGAGGTTGGTTTTGAAACATGTTTTCTGAAATGAACCTCCTTATTCATTTTTAGATGGTATTGCAGTTTCCATTCAAGCTCTGTGCATCTATTCTATATACAAGGTTGCTATTGGTGGCTATCGAGGGTAGTTTGTGATATGTATGTATTGAGTTATTATAATTGTTACAATAAGTTAGCCATCTCAACTGTCAAAACTGTCTATCACACTCTAAAAGTTAACACAGCCAACAGAGGTGACAGTTCAGATCGTTACCTTATTGTAACAGTAAGTTATTAACCGCATCAATACATAAAATATACGATAAACTACCCTCGATAGCCACCTATAGCCGCCTTGGGTATAGAATAGATGCACTGATGATATAAACCAAGTATTTGGACTATAACAAAAGGGAGTGTTCTTCACTTCTGAGATTCTACATAACCTTTAGTTCGGTTGAATAAATCGCCACAGAAAAATTTATATTGTATACGTTGACGCATTGAAACATGGTGGCTATATAGTTATTGGTCTATAGCTGTTTATAAATATTATGTGCATATGCCATAAGTATGCATGTTTATATAAATATTCTAAATAATGATGATTTACTTCTTTTTTTTATGTCTACATCGTCTGCTTTATTATGTAAATGTTTCGGTTCAAATACGAGTCATACATGTTTCATGCTTGAAATGGTCAAATATGAATGAACTAAACAATACCATCCATTCACAATAAATTGAATCCATACCTCGTACCACAGTAGATACAAAAAGAAAAAAATAACCATAAATATCAATAAAATTGCAAAGAATTCGTTTATTAAAAATTAAGTTCTAACCTGGTGGACCTTTCTGATATCATTTTTCTTCTCTTTAAGCCTCTTATACAAAATGTCTCTGGTGAATTCAGGAGCAGCTCTCGGCCTGGCCCTCGATACAGCCGCCTCGCGTCTCCCAACCGACTGGGCCAGGTCTAACGCAAGCCGCTCCACTGTACGGGACACCTCTGCGTGACGCACCTTTCATAAATATTGGGTACATACATGACTTTAATTAATATTATTATTATTACATAATAACAAAAATATTATTTTATTTTTTTACCCACAACAGCCGTGCGGTTATGCGTCAGGCTTATAATGTCGTGGGTCCCGGGTTGAAATCCCGGGTCTGTAAAATTCACAAGTTGTTTTTCAATGTGTGTTTGGACCCAGGGTATGAACCTAATAGGTTGGGCAAATGGCTAACATCCATTTCTCGTAAAATTAAATACAACCTCCTTCAATTGTCTTTTGGTTCTAAGCATTATGTATTTTAATATAGATACCTACTAAACAAATAAATAAATTTAAAAATATCCTAATAAAAAATTAATCATTTTTGAAAATATTCATCTTCTTTTTAGTCCATGTTGAGTATATATGGTCACCATACGAAGCCTCTAAGAATCCCTGTAGCTCCTCTTGAGTCTTCTTACATCCTCCCAAGTCATGCCAGCTCCTCCGTATACACCCTGCCGCTGGTCTTTAGCGACTACTAATATGGTATGGATACTACTAATATGAAATTATGGTAATCAAAGTAATTTATTGTTCCTGAGGTCTAAGGTACGGTTAACTTGAATAATATGTCAGTACGTCCTCATCGACTTGATTGTTCTTATGCAACTAACAAATTGTTATTGTTTGACCTAACAATAATTATAATAAAATTGTAAAGTGAAATACTTATTTTGTTATCATTGCTATCAACAATTTGCTACATTTCTCAAATCAAATCAAAGTTTGGCTACATATTTTCATTGTAATAAAAAGTGTAGCACCTATTTATTTTATTATGTCGATCGGTAAAAATGTACAACAGTTTAATAATGTTTTTTTCTGAAATAAAATAATGTGATCAACTCACTTGCATTCTGTGAATTTCCGTTCTCATCTGTCCCATTTCTCCCGTAGCAATCTTCGCCTCATCAACCTTTTGTTTTGTTTCAACCGCCATAATGCTCTATAGACCAACAAAACAACAAATCATACTCAATATTGGCAAATAATTTTTAAAAAATCATTACCAATGATTGCAAGGCAACATCCAAGAAACTAAGATGGCGGCGTTACTTCACGTCATCAAAATTATTGCAATTGCTGCTTTTTGGTTGGTGTTTGCATAGATAATCGGTAATCAATACAATATTGCTTTGTCTGAAACTATATTGACTATTTCTCTTTCCAAAATATTTGACAGCTGTCACTTGTCAGTTTTCCTCAGTGCGTGGCGCAAACTTCACTACCTGTGCAGACCAACATGTGTGCATAATCCTGAATATCCGCTAACTAATGCTTAAGCCAAATTATTTGAATAAGTATCAGTATGCATACCCCCTTAAAATTAATTAAAATAAATAGGTACCTACCATATAATATTATTAATTCAAACCTTTTTCTCCCATGACAAAACCTCTTTTCTAATTTTGTGTATTTCGACTGCAAGTTGTTCTTTATCGTTCTCAAGCTCCGCAATTTCTTCCTCAATGTTCATGGCTTCCAATTCAGCTTCCTAAGGAGAAAAATACGTGAGTAATACACATATCAAAAATTTTATCCCACAGTTTCTACTGATTAATCTTGAATATGCACAGATGCGGCTTCTTCTACTGCGTCCGAATTACACAGGCGAATGTGATTGTTATGGTTGATATTGTCAATTGTACTAATATACATCAAGTCCAATGCATTGATTTCTCTTGCTTGGCACTGCTCCGAATCTCTCTTATTATTTATTAAAACTATCGAACATGTTAATGTGTTATGTTTATGGCTACAAAAATATAGTTTATATTATATTATGTTTATACATTACAATTCATTACAGTTCATACACAAATAATTGAATATGGCTGTAAAACTAACTTCTATGTATTTGAATTCTAAGATTTTTTTACTATTCATTTGTTTATTTTATGAGTGCCACCAAAAAATTTGGTCTAAAGACATGTTTTTTATTGATGGGTATGGTTGACGTATCTCTACATGAAACATAGAATGTCTTGAAGTTAGCAAGTAATTGAATAACGCAAATGTGCCGCAATTCAACATCACGAGTGTGTGCACAATTTCTTCGATGTGCACAATGCAGTTATTTTTATCATATTATTTGCTATCCATCACATTGGAGATTTTGTTTTTTTATATAACATTAAACCAGAACAAGATGGTACATTGGACATTTTTGTCAATGATATAGAAAAAAATCAAGAATTTGGATTACACATTGGAGGTAAGTGGCATGCAATGACGATATTATAATAATATAACAGTAAAGTTGTTGCTTCGTTGGACTTCAACAAAAGAGTGACCATTTACAAGTCTACACCTGTCCATTGGGCGAGATCGATATGAACAAAAAGGAATAAATATAATTCTAAGTGGCCAACGACCCCACTGTCGATCACTAATAATTATTATTGTCGACAACTCGAAAAATACGATTTATTCTATATCGACAACGACCCCTGTAAACAATCCAAAATAACATTTCACGATCGGTGCAGATAAACTAACCTTGAAACCCATAAGAAAGTTTTACCTTCAACTGTGCCATGCATTCAAGCGTCACAGTATTGTACTCAGCTTCCATTTCCTGATTGCGAACTTGGTCTTCGAACTTTCTCTTGTAAAAATGGTCGACTTGACTTTGCCAGTGGTCCAGGGAGCGTTGAACCAGTATCTCCTCTTGCATCAATTGCTTTTTCTTATTCTCCAGCTTTGAGTTCTTATGGTTCATTATCTGTATCTCTACAAATGAATTTTATCATTATTCGCAAATAAATAATAGGCGGCTCTCGTGGTGCAGTGCGTAAGGCGCTGACCTTCCATCCCGGAGTTCTGGGTTCGATTCCCAGTGAGGTCAAAATATATTTACATATTCTAATATGTAAATTCCTCAAGCCTGGGAGTTTTACCACTATTATTGGGCTTCACGGCCTGTTATGGTGTTTAATAGAGAAACAAATAAAAAAAATTTTAAATTCGACTGCTTACGGTCAAATAAACGTATCTCAGTTTTAATCGATTTAGGTACTGTAATCGGTACTAAACATAAGATAACAAATTATTGTCAAAGTGACATGTAAATTTACTTGGGCTCTCCTGTATGAGAGAAAAATGAGATACGTTTCCTTGACCTGAAGGGGCTAAATTATTAGGTCAAAAATGATAAATTGTATAACTTAAAATAATAGTGCATCTTTCACGCAAGCGGAGAGACTACAATTTTTATTTAATTTAGTAGAAAATATGTTTACCTATGTTGTATTTAAATTTTGTAGCCGTACTGAGAAGCAACATGGTGGTATAACGTTTTATAGTTAAGTTAATAATAATAAAATTGAGGTTCTTCTGTGCATTATACGCAAAAAACATGAGATCATTTTGCTGAAGAATTTTCACTCTCTTAATATTATTACTCTGAGATAAATACTCATTTTTAGACATCTACTCTTCCTTGTAATAGAATGGCAACCAATGATTAACAGTACCTACCGAATGCAGGAATACATAGTCAAAAAAAGGATCTCACGTCTTTGAATCGTGTTTAGGTCAGCCTGCTGCACTTGATATTGGTTGGTGAGCTCCACCACTTGGCTCTGAATCCTCAGCCAGTCTTGCTGCATACGCTTGCTCTGCTTTGTTGACTCTGCAATCTCCCGTTCCAACGATTGGATCTTTCTTTGAACGGGATCCATCTCACTGCCCTGGAAGATGAGTTGGCCAATGACAATGATATAATATTAACTTCACTAATTTGGCATTACTGATTTCCAAATTCAAGCAATGGCTGCAACTTTTTATATTCATTGTGTTACGCTTTTCAAACTAAATAATAATGCTGAAGCGTCGTATAATTGGCTGCTTATTATGATGGATCGTCTTTTCATACATCTTGCTAATTGAAAAATAAAAATCACAGTAGAATTAGTGTGAAGTGGTTTTCAAATGAACCTGGAATGCAAAGTCACTAATCAGTAGACCAGGATCCTTTCTTCGCTTCACTTTCATAATTTTTAGGCTCAATCTATATAGAAGAGAGTTTTCTTCAACGTTAACCTTACTTAACCTTTTCTATGCCTCGCGAAAATACTATGGCATTGATATGGATTTTTAACATCACGAATGTAGACCGAATCTCTTACTAAAATCACTGTGATATCGGTAATTTGTGATTTAGTATTTCATAATTATTCAAACAGATGTCACTGTGTGTTTAACTTTTTAGATTATGCATATCAATCGACAGTGGCTAGTAATTTGAGTTTAAAGTCGGATGAGATCACGATCACGACCTCATAGAGCGAGATAACTCGCTGAAGGCGTAGAACTTATCATTCACATATTATTACCTAATAATATAAACAGAATATATTATATAAATATCATTATCTATAGTGTATAAAGTTGAGCAGTTCACCTCGAGTTTTGCAACAAGCACAGCTATCTTGTTTAAGACTTTGTGAATGTAGGCCTGCTTCCTATCAATATCATTCAGCACTTCCTTCATTTTATTTTCCGTCTCCTTTATAATGACCTCCTTCAGATCGCATTTCTTCTTTTCTTCAGTTATAATTTCGTCACTTTGCACGTTTTTGATTTTCAATTTTTCAATTTCCAACAATATTTTGGCATGCTGATTTTCGTAATTCAGTATGTCGACTTCCTAGTGATAAACATGTGATAAAGTGTTACTCGAGATGGATCTAGTTTCAATATCATTACTACTATAGTACTGTTAAATTTTTTTGAACAGTACAAACCCAAACATACATGCAAAAAATTACTCTCATGGCTGTCATAACAGAGTGTGTAAGGCACTGACTTCTCCCCCGAGGCACCGGGTTTGATCCCGGAGAGGTCACAATATACGGACGGCATGGCCTGTTGTTGTGCTGTTGAAGAATATTATAATTTATTCTAATAATTTAATTACATATTCTTTTCTAAATATTTATTTATACATCGTTTTCAATAAACAAATACTCTGGACTTGAATTGAAGGTATACAATTAATACAAGACAGTGTAATTAAATTAATATGACTAGGAACAGTTTTGATTTCATCACATATCTTATAGGTCAGTGGTCCCCAACCTTTTGGACCTTACTCAAAATTTTGAATCCCGCGAAAAATTCGATATGTCAATATAATGATAAAAGAATTATAATAAATAAACTTATTAAGACAGATATTCATTACGATTACAATTTTAATAACATCAGAGAGTACTCCGTGCAGTTCTGGAGATAATTTTTTTGCAGGAAGTTGCTAACGATGTACCTATAAAAGGTAAAAAAAAACATTATAAGAATATAGGTACCTACTGAAACTTTTTAATAAATACGAAAATTGCAAATATATTCAAATTACTCTGCGGACCACCAAAATTGTCTCACCGACCATTGGTGGTCCGCATACCACCGGTTGGGGACCACTGTTATAGGTGTGAAATAGGATTCAAACATGTAACGGCTTTGTATGAAAAATCATATGGATTTTATTCCCAACATTGGATTATCCCATGGATATGGTGTAAAAAAATTATTTGGCCTAATTTGTCCTACCTTCAAACACTAAAAATATTAGTAAACATAAATAAATATTAATTTTCCAAAACATATTTACAGAATAATGTTGAAAACAGCAATGTTAAAATTAACAATCACAATTTCAATGATCACCATCCTCTGTAATGAGACAAAGGATGTGTATAAAAAAGATTTAACCTTAAAATTGATTTAGGTACTTGACTTTGTCACAGAGGTCCTTTTTTGCTTCAATTTCATACATTTTTCACCATCTTTGGAAATACCGGTAATTCGGTATAATTGCAATCCCTGGGGATGTATTCTATATACAAGACTGCTATCGGCAGCTATCAAGGGTAATTTTTCATATTATTGTATGTATTATAATTTATTGTTACAATAAGTTAGCTTTCTAAACAGTAAAAACTGTCTATCTCGCTCTCAAATTTAGCACACCTTAGAGAAATGCTGTTAAAACATAGCACTTATTATAACAATTACAACTAACTTATTGTAATTGTTACAATAAGTGCAAATACTTTGATTCAAAACTACCCTCGATAGCTGCCAATAGCCGCTGATGGCAGTCTTGTGTATAGAATAGATGCGCTAGTTTTATAATTTTCTTTTTTCCATGATTTGTAAATTGAAATTCTATAATGCATCTATAATGGGGTCTAGGACGATTTGGCACCGCGAACTGGCCTCCGCCGATTGGCCTCCGGTAATTGGCCGCCGGTACAATCGGACGCCGGCCCAATTGGACGCCAACCCAATTCGACGCCGACCCAACTGGCCTCCGGGAGATTGGACGCCGCACAGTTGAATTAAATGCGCAAAGGAATAGACGTACGTTACGATTTGTTGGAGTAAATAATCAAATCAGTTTAATATGCTTCTATCTTCTCAGTAGTCGTACCTTATACATTTCGCGCTTGACACATTTTTAATATAGATTGAGAAAAATTATTATGCCTTATGATGTTTATTAAAAGAAAATAATTCTTCCCTCGCTAAAACTTAAAGATGTGCATAATCAATTAATTTATTGTCTATACATGGGTACTTATTTATATTTACAACAAATATTAAAAATAATGTTAGATGTTAGAATGAAAATTACATTATATTTCAGCGTTTTATCGACTTAATATTATAATAAAGCTTAAACATGTATATTATTATGCATAAATGCGTATTTTAAGATAGTATGAAATTACAAACAAAATATTAAGTAAGTTATCTGCTAAGTATAAATGTTTTAGTAGTTTGATTGATAAACTACTTAGGTACTGGGTGCCGGACGAAATCTCGATGGCCGAAATCCCAAAAGCCTAAATCCCGAAAGCCGAAATCCCGAATATCGAAATCCCGAATGGCCGGAATCCCGAAGGCCGAAATCCCGAAAAATAAAAAAAATACAAACATCAATAATTGCGCAATTTTTGCAAGAGACACAAAACCCATTTTTTGTGGAAATATAAAAAATACAAATATTAATAATTGCGCAATCGTGAATTGCGCAATTTTTGTAAGATGCACAAAATCCATTCGTTCTACAAAATGGTCTCTCCTGAAAAAAATTGCGCAATCAGAAAAACCCATTTCCATTACATTTTTTATATTTCCACAAAAAATGGGTTTTTGTCTCTCTTGCAAAAATTGCGCAATTATTGATGTTTGTATTTTTTCATTTTTCGGGATTTCGGCCATTCGGGATTTCAGCATTCGGGATTTCGGCCTTCGGGATTTCATCCGGCATCCAGTACCTAAGTAGTTTATCAATCAAACTACTGAAACATTTATACTTAGCAGATAACTTACTTCATATTTTGTTTGTAATTTCATACTATCTTAAAATACGCATTTATGCATAATAATATACATATTTAAGCTTTATTATAATATTAAGTCGATAAAACGCTGAAATATAATGTAATTTTCATTCTAACATCTAACATTATTTTAAATATTTGTTGTAAATATAAATAAGTACCCATGTATAGACAATAAATTAATTGATTATGCACATCCTTAAGTTTTAGCGAGGGAAGAATTATTTTCTTTTAATAAACATCATCAGGCATAATAATTTTTCTCAATCTAAATTAAAAATGTGTCAAGCGCGAAATGTATAAGGTACACCTACTGAGAAGATAGAAGCATATTAAACTGACTTGCTTATTTACTCCAACAAATCGTAACGTACGTCTATTCCTTTGCGCATTTAATTCAACTGTGCGGCGTCCAATCTCCCGGAGGCCAGTTGGGTCGGCGTCGAATTGGGTCGGCGTCCAATTGGGCCGGCGTCCGATTGTACCGGCGCCCAATTACCGGAGGCCAATCGGCGGAGGCCAGTTCGCGGTGCCAAATCGTCCCATTCCCTCTATAATGCTGCATTTTAATCAACAAAGAAGTCACCAAGTAAGTCATTTGACTAAAACTGGCAGTTGTATTGACTTCAACATTTTCTGCGTGTCTGTCCATTCTAGGACATTCCCAAAAGAACAAATTTAATAACCATCAAGGACAATCTACGTAATGACAATAAAAATCATGTTCATACATATTTCCGTGCTACGTCTCTAAGTTCTCTAATTTTAGCAGCTATTCCTTCCACTGCCTTATCGGCAGAGAGCCTCTCTTGCAATCGATTGAGGGTTTCATTCTCCAGAGACACTTTCTCTTCTAATATTTTTTCGAATTCTCTCGTTGCACTTTTGTAACTGCTAGTGAGACCTGAGGTTTCCTGAAACATGAATTGATTAAAGACTTGTACCTGATAATCAATTATTAATCCATCATTACCATTGGAATGTCTGTACTTATTGAGTAATATGTAAGCGGACATGGTTCACTCTCCATATGACGTGGCATCTCAGACCCTTAAGGTTTCGGCTTCGGTAAAGTAAAGGTAAAGGTAAATACGGAAATCAAAAGTAAATAGAAAGAAAACATACACACGCTTGAACAGAAAAAAAGCACTGAACATACAAGAATACATGCCATTTTCTCTTCCTAATTAATTATCTGACAGTCGTCTTAGAGAACCGTGCTGTAAACGTAATTTAATTGAATATAACTGATGTTCCATCTTTGGGCAAAGGAGCATAAAACAATACAAATGTTGGGGTTCGTATTACGTACTTCTCGGATCTTTTTTGATGTTACTGTATTAAAAATCCTTTATAACTCCCCGCTGGCTTGAGAGTGGGTCGATCGTTTGGGCCCCGTATCAGTTAAAATACGACATTATGGTGGAGCGAATTCTAAAGAAATTTTTGAGACTCCTTTACTAGGCTTTCTCTTAGGTATGCTTACATAATGTAGTTTAAATGCTACTCGTAGAAGACATCAATATTTTGGCCACGTATTTTTCCGACTATACGTGGCGTAAATGAGAACTCTGCGATTCTTGGTAGTATTGACCTGTGTCTGTGCTGATAACTATCTTAGAAAACGGGAGCATCAGTTGTTTGTTCTCCCAAGGTGCAGAACTAACCTGCCATTGGTGATGCCAAATGGGAGGGCAATAATAGGTTCAACCAAATCGCTTCGGATGTTGATATTGACTCATAAGTATTGACTCTTTATATTATGTACTGTTTTAATATTATTTCTTTGTTTTTTAAATGTCATGTTGTGAACGTCTTTAATTTATAATTTATAAAGTTCACTATTATGTGAAAATAAATAAATTTTAAATTTGAAAACGTTGTAGTCTTGAGCCCACTCAATATATTAGAAATCAATTGCATAACCATGTAGCACTAAAATATAAAAATATTATGCTTTATCGAATGTTTAAATTAGTATGAAAATAAAATGTGCTTGGTGGGATCCAGCCCTAAATGAAATTCCTGTTATTAAATTACCAGCATCACTCCCTCGAGATGAAATCTCAACGAATAGTTTTCTGCCATGTAATAGAGAGTAACCTACGGGTTACACTAAACAATATGAGGGTTTATAAATTAATGTACCAGATATCACACCGATTACCATTTTAGCAAAATGTAGATCTTGTTCTATCAGTTGAATGGCGGCTGCCGATTGAGCAATCGCTATATCTAAATTGGTTTGCTTATTCTCTTCAATTTGAGCTGAAAGTAAAAATGTAATAGTAGGTTACCCGTACAGAATATTATAATTGTTGTATTATATGTTAGTATACTTAATACAAAAATATTAATACCTAATCTTGCACATCTGGAAATCTCATAAGCCAACTGTTTTTTGAGAATAGTGGTAGATTCGTTTCGTTGCATTTCCTCAGCGATTTCTTTATTTATAGACTCAATGCCCACAAGGAGAGATTGAAATTCAGCTTGAATATTTCTAGAAGAAAAACAACATAGACTCAATTAATAGTTTAATAATTTAGTTTTCATTCAGACTGAATATACGTTAGATCATGTCCGATCCTAATAAGATATGGGCTTCCACGGAGTGGAGATTTTGTATTAACAGATTTTATTTTTACAAGATATGGATATCAGCCACTTGCTCAACCTATTAGGTCCATACTCTGACTCATACACAAATTGAAAAACAATATGTGTATTTGCCAGACCCAGGATTCGAACCTGGGACCCACAACGCTATAGGCAGACGCTTAAGCCACGCGGCCATCGTGGAACATATTATAGCTATAAGAAAAATCCTGAATAAAATCTTAGACCAAATGAGAAATAAAAAAATCTAATAGACTGATAGAGGAATTATTAGTTCTCTCAGCTTTGGCCAAGACTTGTCAACAATCTGACCATGGCCATATTCCCAACCTTCAATTGGGAAAACATGAGCAGTGTCCTGTTTCACAG
The DNA here is from genome assembly GCA_022495005.1 of Rhyacophila brunnea. Classification (NCBI taxonomy): domain Eukaryota; kingdom Metazoa; phylum Arthropoda; class Insecta; order Trichoptera; family Rhyacophilidae; genus Rhyacophila; species Rhyacophila brunnea. The sequence continues at coordinate 29,600 of JAGYXB010001931.1, forward strand.
GGTGACCATTACAAATATGCCTGTCCCAGAAGCCTCCCATCCAAATAGAGTGGGAAAATTATTATTGAAATTAGAAAAAAAAAACTATTGTCCCCTCTCTAAATGATTCCACATAGACTGCTCTATTATTTATAACGTTTATCCCTTAGTCATGGCAGCTTTCTGAATGATGTCGCCTTTCGCATTTTTGTTGCTCTCATACTTGGTTTTCCTTTGTGTCAAGTACCTATATCAATGTAATTGCGGGGGACGATTTGAAACGGTCTGAGCTGCTAAAGCAGTACTGAAGAAACAGGAGAAAATACAGTATAAGATCATAAAAGTAAATGATTTGCGGATCGTAAAAATTCATCATTTGAATCTTTTAATTGTTTGTGGATGTGTTGATAGCCCGACATAGCTGTCATTATAAACAACTCAAATGAGGCGTGTACTTTCAAAGTGAACTTATTCTATTTCAACGAATAATTTTATTATTGGCAATAGCCAAAAAACTGTTTACGGTGTTGATGTTACATATTATGTTTTTTGTTTTGGAATAAGTTACTTTTGTAACTAACACAGATTTTGAAGTTGATTTTTCTACTGGATTGAATGCTATTAGATTCTTCTATACAAAAAATACTTGTTCAAAATTATTTTATCCTATAATTATGGCATTCATAACTAATTTTTGTCAAGTAGTGGAATAAGTTCACTTTGAAAATACATCCCTCAAATATCGTAAAAGTAATAAAATTTAGCCAACTGATATTCGTCACTGATCGATGTGCATATCTTATCATGCTGCTGGGTGCTGACTATGACAGATCCCCACGCCTGCATGTGGCGCTTGTGCTCTTCCTCCAAAGCCTGCAGATCGACCATCCCGTCCGACACGATCGTTCCCATTGCCTCCAGCTCTTGGACTTTTACCTGGGTTTGGTCTTCTAGCAGAGTGATCTGAGACTCCAGTTTCCACACTTCTGTCGTGAGTTTGAACACCATCATATCCTAATCAGGACAAAAATGTCTTTATAAGAATGCTATTTTACTATTGAATTTATTTCTTGTTACAAGTGGCATGCACTACAGTGAGAGTAAGGTATGCAGATACCATTTCTCCCTGTGAGCAAGAAGTAAACTCGTTAAATTTACATAATATTGTCTATGACTACTATCGCCAACAGTAAATATCAAACCTTACTCACAATGCGGTACATTTATAGTAAACTATGCCATAAACTGCCCCTATTATTTTACGGTATAAAAACATAAGACATAATTAAAAATCTTAAAACTTTTGAGATGTGGACATACCGCAAAAGACTCAAGATTTTCAATAACAGAATATAACTTCAACAACTAGAAAGTCTGGAAATGTTAAATAAAATTATACAGTTTTCATAGGTGCCTACGTAGAATAAAAACAATTATTATTATGTTTTGGTTTGTATGTAGGCAAGTACTGTCCGACAACAAGATCTCGTCGATAACAGGAAGTCGCTGTAGTCGCGTATAGAAGACTTCGCAGTGACGTACCTGTCATGGCGGCAACGCGTGTTTAAATAATGTATAGGATCTATTTTTGGATGCGACTTCTTTTCTTCTTCAAAATAAACCAAAAGTTTACTAATATTATTTCTAACATCACTGGTCGTTTTGGACATATTTTTACTGTAAAAAGCATCAAACTATGTAAATTGATAGAATCGTACACCAGAGAAGCGTGAAATGAAATAATAAATTTGGGGGCATTCCTTGTTAGTTCACAGCAGGCTTGTTAATTCACAGTTTTAACACGTGGACAAGAGATCTTGTTCGACAATATAAATACTTAATTTTCTCTCTCTTCTCTCTACGCCAGTAGCTGACAGGTAAAGCAACTGTACCTGGCGAGAAAATTATGCTTACTGTAAGCATGGTATCGAGCCTCGGCAACTGCACCAAAGGAAATTTTCATTTCATGTGACACCACCAAATTACAATTTTTTGTACAATAAAAAAAAAACGGAACATTGAGAAACAGGTACATTATAGGAAACAATAATATGTAGATACTGTAACTAACCTTTAAGAAAGAATAAAAGCATGTCGCAGTCACCGAAGAAGAAAAATATCCTCGCTTTACAAATTACAAGCTATTGTTCAGAGTGGTCGCATCAACGGGAAAAATAACGACAACAGAAGCAGAACCAGAAGAAAAAAATAATGCTCACCAGAATGTTTTTTTTTACCACAATCATCATTCCAAACTCTATGACCATTTTCTAGATATTTACCAAATCTTTTTTCTCTAAGGCGTGTCGTTGTTTTTCTTCAGCCATTTTCTCCGATATGCGTTGATTAACGGCCAACTCGGCGTCAGTTTCCTCTTGCCACGCCTCGTACTGCTTGCACAGCAAATGGAGTTCCTCCAATTCATTGACGAGTTCAGTCTCTTTAGAACATACAAACATTTATTAACCATTTATTATAAACATAGCAGAGTGCTTGATCATTAAGAATGTATTCAGGAAGGTGAAGAAAGAACAAGTGGTCCTCAGTCATATCTGCTGGTCGCACGCTACGTGACACACGCATACATGACTTACAAATAATAAGAAAATTGCAGTCCATTAGTGGTCATATTGTAAGGTGTACAAAGGCTGCCCATATAGTCTAGTGTGTAAGGCGCTGGCCTTTTATCCGGGTGATCCAGGTGATCAATTTTTGTTATTGCAGGTTTAATTTCTGTTAAATTATATAATTTTCTCAAAGCCTGGGTGTTCGCCATTGTTTCACTTCTATTACTAACTACACCACTGTTTCACTACATTACTGTCCGTGGACCTCATGGCCTGTTGTAGTGTTAAAAAGAATATAATATATTATTATGTACAATATATATTTTTTATAATATAATATGAAAACACAAAATCTTTTAAGCGTTTCACAAGTAACATTTATAATAATATGACCATAATCATAATTATTTTAATCCAGTATGGCTGTCATATTCCAATGTGTATATTATTATATTCTTTGACATCATACATTGTGATATCCAACAATGACAATCCAAAAGATATGCAGTCCGTATCGGGTGGATACTTCCTTTAGTTGTGCCTGGTGATGATGTCCATTCAGTGATGTAGCGCAGTGTTACATATTATGTAAAACATTTTTTATAATATCCCTATGTTATAATAATAATTGTCAAAGAGAATCTTGATTATAGAAAACAAAATGACATTTTTATAATGTCACATTATCATAATATTAAAATTTTACCTTTTTTCTTCTTTTGATTTAATTTCTCAACACATTCTTTGTAATTCACTCTGTGTGAACTCAAATTTTCTTCTCTCTCCGCTCTCATCTTCACCGCATTTTCTAATGTCGCTTCATATTGGATAATTTCATTCTAAAAACAGAATCAATGTACCTGACAATAAAAAATGTAAAGTACAATGGAGTGACAGCACAACAGAAATAACTTAGTACACTGATGACGTCTTTAGATGGTACTCTATGCTACCGCATTTTACAAATTATTGTTTAATATCAATATTTTGAGCAATTCATGAATCAGGCCGTGTTCCTAGATAATACAATATTGCTAAAAGGTCGTCCATTTACAAAGTCTTTACAAAATCCTTATCTCTCCCTGGGCACATAGTACTCAGTGACTTAACCCATTAAAGACAGATTTAAAAGGAGAAAAAGGTGGACCAATAACTACATTAAATTCTGTAGTAAATTTGACAGGAGTTTACTGAAACTGCTACAACTTTTTTATTAAGGCTATACCTCAGCTGAGGCATGGTCTAAAAAGATCGTAACTATGCGACGCACGGATTGTGCTAATGACGCGTGCCGAACGGATCATAATTTGTGAAAAAATTCAACATTCGTCCATTTAGTGTTATGTTTATTGTTATATTAGTAATAATAATAATATATTCATTGACATGTTTTCTTTTTCGAGTACAGTCATAACGTTTTTTAGTCATCTTTGCACGGTATAATATATTCTTACGACGCCATAACCAAAAAAAATCGACGTGCTCCCACCTCGAATGCCGCTCGGCGATTGGCGACAAATGCAAAATTTCATCCCACCTATTGTTGAAAATTATTTGCCATTTCACTTATGTATGCTCTTAAGTATGTGTTAAATTTCAATATTATTTTAAAACATGTGTAGGTATTGAAAGACTTCAATTTATATTTCTCTTTTGAAATATGTATGAGAATTTGTAGAATTTTAAGAAAATATATTTATAAAGTAAAAAAAATACATTTCTACCAATTTACCAAGGACAGGTGGCGTTAATTTGATGCCGTTTATCTAGAATCACTTGGTTAACAGTGGCATCAAATTGGCACCGATTGTCTCCAATAGGTTAACAACTTTGATGCTGCTAGCATTTAATCGAGTTCGCTCCACCGGGTATTATGCAACATTAATATCTACAGTGTTATACAAAAAATGAAGTCGTGTACGAGTGAGGGACGTACCTACAACATCAGGTGAGTGCCCGGGGTTCCTTATTCCTTAGAACTTTACCGATTGGACGGATATTGAGAACATATGACCCTGATGTCTTATAAGTTACAACCATTCTGAAAATACTAATCCCACCAATGGTAAATAGTCAACGTTTGAATAAATTATAATTATTATATTATCATATTGACTTACACGCTGGTTGCGAACGTCTTCTTCCACTGCAAACATCTCATATCCCTCCACTTCATATTGACGTTTATTGCTTTTGAGGTTAGCTTTCTGCAAAAAATAAAATTTATCTCACTGATATTATTTAATCTCATTGTGTACATATTACAGTGGTACAAACTCCATTGTCTGAACTGAAATTATTTGAATTTTAAATGAACTCTAGGCATTACATAATGTTAGATTTGTAGGTATCTATTTACTGTAACAGGAGAAATATAATTTGGTACTTACAGTAAAACTGTGAAAACTCCATAAATGTACAAACTCAATTGTTTGCACGTCAATTATCTGAATATCAGATATTACATTATGGAAGATTTTGTTACTTTTTACTGTAACAGGAGAATGATACTAATTTAATTATTTTGTTGAAATTCTAAAAATGTTTGATTAACTAGATCAGCGTTTTGATAAATCTGTCGCACTTCTAAAGTTTTCCTACAATACTATTAAAACTTGAAAACGTTCTGACCAATTGAAGGATTTCAAGATTCACGCGATTATTTTCTTTCTCCAAGTATTCCTTAAGCACCGCTTGGAACTTCTGCATGTGTGGATGCTCCGGCTCCAGGACTATTGGTGGATCTTGATTTTCCCTCGGTGCATACCATCTAATAATAAAGAAGATTATTAATATTAGACACCAATATCAATAATGTATTGTATCGTGGTTTGAGAGACGATACCTCGTAAATGACAAAATAACAACTTTAAAGGAAAGGGAAAAAATTCGGAAACTAGCATTTTGATGTCTATCAATTTTCACAACCTGTCCGAACCTATCAAATAGCACCACACAATGACAACAAACACATTTGCTTATGCTTGAAGAATGAGGTTGACAATATATTAGCACTTTCGTGTGTAAAATAAAACAGTAACAGTTACTGTCGCAATAGTTTTATTTTACACACTATTGTTGCCAGAAAATCCATGCACGTGTAAACGGGCTATAATGTACAAATTAACATACATATTTAATTAATTAGGATGACTATTCTACAACCAACATAATAATTATCACTGTATGTAGTGTAAAGGATGAAAGTGGGAGTCGGGAGGATGGATATATACGTGAAAGATCGAAGAGATTTGAAGCTATGCATAGGTGTTACACTTTATAGCCTGTGCTTACCTTCATATCGAAATCCCGAACATAAACTTTGCAAAATTAATGAACTCTTATGATAAAGAAATCCTTTACCAGAAATTCAACGATTGGATGTAAAGCTACCATGTTGAGGTCTACAGATTGTATGGAGATTCCAGCGCAGTTCAATCAATCAAGATTGGGAGACTACGCCGGCTAAGTCACCGTGTAACCCACAGGTTCGCAAACTTATTTCGACCACCGCCCACTTTGAGATTTTAAAAAAAATCTAGTGTCCCCCCATATTTTTTAACTTACCCTTTTACATTACCATCTGTTGCGTATCTTAAAAACAGTTATTGCAAGTATAATTTTTAAACTTGCATTATTATATGGATAGGATAGATAGGGTGTGACCCATATCCTATTTCTGAGATCAAATAATGTTTCAATGAGAGGAAATAAAACTCATACTTAATCATATTTTGAAGTATTTTTATTAACATTAAAAGATGGCTTTAAATTTTAAACTTATGTAATGTGAAGAATGAATCTGATGCATTTCGACGAGTTTGTTAATATCAGGCTCGAATTCACTTAAAAACAGCCGTACATGAAACATACATATACATATAATATGAAATATAAAACTGCATCCACAGTATTACATGCGTATTTTTTATTTTTATTTAACCGTCTATACGGGACTCCAAGCATTCCGTCGGATTTTTATAGATAGAATTTGTCTGCCGTCGTCCCTCTAGATTTCCTTAACGCCCCCTAATTTTCTTTGAGCCTTCTACAGACCTCTGAAAACCTTCAGCGCCCACAAGGGGGCGTTATCGCCCACTTTGAGAAAGACTGGTGTAGACAATAAAGAAAGTAATGACGATCAATACAATAGGTCGAAAAAGAAAAGGCAGGCCAAAATTTTGCTGGCTGGATGAACCTACTGAGGACTAAGTACCACATGGTTGGAATACTGCATTGACGAACGACCACTTTGAATAAGGATTGGTGAAGAGAATCGTTGGAGTAACGTAGACATATCCTTGGTCGATAACGATGACGAAGATGATTAAATGACTAATTTTATATTAATCGCCGATAAAGACGCTCATGTTTAATGACAAGCTTAACTGCACAAACCGGTTTGTATCGGGAAGCCCGTACGTATGGACGGGAAAACGGAAGCGCACGCAACCCTAAAAGCGCTGTAAAAGTCTATACCGCGCAGGCAAGTTGCTGCCGTCTAGCATTACCACCATTTAAAAAACATAGGTAAGTAAGTACATAAAAAAGTAAATAAATTCATGACATTACCTCTGTATTGATACGAAGGATTTACTCTCTTCAGACCCTCCAGTTCTTGTTGGAAACTCCATTGCTTTTATCTAATAGTTTATTGAAAATTCTTCGCAATTCAATTAAAAACTTTTATCCAAATTGTGAAAAATAAAAGGTACCAATGTAGTAAACAATAATGCTTTTGTTTGTCAGTCACCATAGTTACAGATGGAATCTTTTAGTTGATTTTTTAAATCAAAATGCAATGGAACAAACAGACAAATTCTTCAATCCATTTATTATGAAAATTATGTTGCCAGGTGTTTTAAAATATTATTATTTACCATTGCATAATAATTTATTCAGAGATTTAACTTTTGCTTGTCAACACAATATCATAACCTAAATTTATTGTTATTAAATTAATAGTATCATTGTCTGTGGTCAGTTTTTGTATATTAAATTTGCTGACTGCCACCAGATGGCAGTAGATACATATTTTACTTATACCTACTACACACCTACAGCTATGTTCATTCAAATAGTTGCTATGACAATATTCAATATGTGATCATGTAAACAAAAACAAAATATTTCATCAAAAATGGTGAGCATTATTACCTGCTTTTTTATTGTTTTTTTTTATCAAAGTAAACCCACATTTGAAACTGATTCAAGCTTTAAAAAAATACCTACTTATGTATACCTATTGTAATAAATTCATGAATATTTGTGTTTATTTTGTCTGTGTTCTAAATTCAAATTACTTTTGACATTATTATCATCTGTCAATGAATAACATTTTGACTTGCTATAAAAACAAATAGAGACAGTATACAATTTTGTTAGACAATCTGGTGTCATTTTGATTCCAGATTCTGTCAAGATCTAAGCCAGCCTCAGAGACACTTCACCCGCTTGGTTCGGGAAAATCCCAAGCCAAGAAAATTGTTCCGGATCTCGAAGACTTTTTAGAAAAACGTGACTACACTGGAGCATTGACATTGCTTGAAGCAAGTGATATGCTCATTACTTAACTATAGTATAATATTTGCTTAACTCCTAATGATAAATAATTAGTAATGTACCTAATTGAGCATAGGGTATGCATACAGTTATGCCACTTGCCATGTCAACCGTTCAATTCGTAAATCACTTGTATAGTCAGGGTGGAATTTATGCAGCATACATATTGGAGCTCCCAGAAAAACAACAAAATGACATTTTACAAAATGTGAAATATGTTAAATAGTATTCTTGCTTTTTTGATACGTTATGCACGTCTGACGCCTGCAAAATTGACGATAAAGCCTCGTATTCACTAAGGGACAAAATGTCTCTTAATATGACTCGCAACATAGAGTCTACGCGACGCTGCAACCTTAGCCTTAGACGCTTAGCCTTATGTTAAATTCAGCCTTTCTTGTAGTATCTCTGCAAGCCAACAAGATAACAAATGTATTATAATTATTATGGTACCAGCCCAGCCGTTGTATTCAAGCCCCATGACTCACAGATCAATTCACATATCCAGTGTTTACAATCAATATTTATTTTGTTGTGAGTGGCTAACAACCAATCCTTATAAAAATCTGTAAGATACCTTCACACTGTGAAATATTATGTTTAAATTTGATGTGGTCGAAAAAGACTCACGATAGCTCGTTTTTCAATACAATTAAGTTCATATTTTTTTATAATAGGTACTAAATTTTACACACTAATATTTTGTAGTTTATGAAAAATGACTCAAAGACAACGAATAACATATGGCACAGTGTCTGGAGTGGATACTGCGCATTCCATCTGGGGGACTATAAGCGAGCCTTGGACATTTATGATGCCATTAAAAAGGCCAACGATGAGACGGCAGTCACCAAGACTGATATTGATATCAACCGGGCTGTTTGCAATTTTTACTTAGGTAAGTAACAACTATGTTAACATTAAAAAATGTAATCGGTAATGTATTTTCGGACACTTTTCAGCTACTAAATCACTAAATCACTCGACCAGTCCGAACCAGCCTTTAGTGACATTTCTCATTATCCAATTTCATTAAATTTCCACCACATTACCTAGTTCCAGTGTCTATGAGTAATGATATTTTAATGTACCTACTTACCCACTACTTAATGTATTAACAGTAAGTTACTTGTTACGAGTTTTTACAAAACGTTAAATATTAATATTCAAAATATTAAAAAAATGTTTTATACCTGATCCTTTACTTAAGTAATAAGGATTTTACTTTATTTTATTGTATAAAATTACTATATAAATGATAATTAACGATTCATTGTCCGTGTGTATTTTCTATTGGAGAGTGGGCGGCATAGTGCCTGAATACGCCGAAAGGCGAAACTCGGGTCGCAAAAAATTACTCAAATGGAATAGTTCAGTACTCAACTCAATTAGAAGTTATGATTTAAATAATTTTTAGTATAGTTTTACAATTAATTGTACCTACCTAATTTTATTGTATTTTGATTACAGGAATGTATAGCGAATCACAAGAGACAGCTTCACAAACACCCGACTGCCCTCTAAAGGTATAAACACAATATTATGCAAATAAGCCATTATGACTATCCCAGCAAGAATTCATTCTGAATGCAAATATTCTTTTGATTAGGTATATTTTAAAAAAGTATATATTTAGACGGTTACATGTAAATTGTACGTATTACATTTCACCGTATCACAGTTTCTCATGAGCTTTCTTATCAGAAAAAGATGATCGTATACTATACGGTCTCCATTTTATTAGATTCAATATGAACATAAATTAAATAGTCATGGTCGATTTTGGCAAAATTAATGAATTCAAGAATGAAAACATAACCTAACCTAACAAATTATCCAGTATATCGGCTATTTGCAAAATTTGTTTGCCGCCGACTTCCTGTATACCGACAAAAACCATGTTTTATTTAGACATGAATTTTAACTCAGTACTATACGACCCAAAGTGGTTGGACTAACTTTAATATGCGACCATATATTTCTGATACAACATTTCACGGTGAAGTGTGATGCGGCAAACTGCATACATACAAATTTCCGGACACGTGTTTAGGTAGGGTTTAATTAAATTTAAAAAAAACTAACAACCACTATCTTTAATGAAAACAAATAAGTATGACTGACAAAGCTTAGTCTTATGTCGAATCTTAAGAACCTACCTCCACCCCTCACCACTGCAAAAGATAGTATTGAAAAGGATAAATTTATTGTGGAAACATTTAGCACTAGTTATGAAATTGCACTGTACCTACGTGTAGAAGTGATGCAAAAAGGGAGCGTTAAAATTATTGAGGAATTCACAGGAAGGCATTGCAGGTTGCATGCCCCATTTTTAGGCAGGTAGTTAAAATCTCTTGATAACATTTTTTTGGAGCTGCAACTAGGGCTCTCGAATGGGAGCAGTATGAACAGTTTGGTACGGTTGGTGTCAGTTTTGGCCTCTGCAGTACACGGCATCAACAATGCTTACTCTCTCATAAGAACAATAAAAATTCGATTCCATTTCAGAACAGACTCCTCTTCCATCTCGCTCACAAGTTGAGCGATGAGACAGGCCTGATGGACAGGCACCAGGCACTGCGCGATGTGGCGGAAGACCAGCTCTGTTTGGCCTCCATACATTACTTACGAGCCCATTACCAAGAGGCTATTGATATCTACAAAAAACTCTTGCTTGATAGCAGGTAGTAATTTTATTATCGTACAATAAATGATATTAGAAATATTCTTAAATAATTAATTGCTATGATGTTAAGTTGAAATTTAGAATTATTTGTTTTAAAATTGTGTTCACAGACGTCAAATAGCATCATTAATTTGGCTGCTTTCTGGAAAAGTAGTGTCATCCTGAAATCTTCATTCTGAGATAATTATAGCAATTAAACATGACGCGCCAGCTAAAAACTCATACGATAAGCATTGTGTTTCACCACTCACATACTTCTACAGAGAATGTGTGGCACGTCAGTTGAACTAATTTACTGAAAACAAGCGTTATCACAATAATGCTGTTTTCATGGAGAAGGGCTCAATTATTATTGTAGGGCAGGAAAATTTACCAAGTCACAAGTATTCAAAATATTTTGATAAACAATCACAAAATTTTTTATATTATCATATTAAAACATCAAAAAAGTCCGCCAAAGATGGCGTCCATAAACTTTTATTTACGCGCCAATGTATAGAATATTAATTTTCCGATGGCTACAAATGAAGTGAATTGTTCACCAATATAAAAAAAATTTGAAATCACCATGAGTCATGTAATTCAAAATTTTTACATAATTTTTAAGTCAACCAATAAGGGAACGTTCAATATTAAAAAGGGCGTCTCCCATGCTGTAGCATCTGGTAAACTCATGACAGTGCCACGGAAATATGTGCCTTATGCGGAGTAAATTAAAAAGTGAGGTACAAATAGCTCTTCGTCCAATTTTATTTTGCCTATATTTATTACATTTAATAGTTTATCGGCTGAAACAAATTGCCATTTGGTTCTAATTTCGACATAGAATACAACGGAAAAAATAATCTCATGTTAATACAAATAATTGAAGCTTGAAACATAAAAACGTTGTTTCCCGAAAATATTGAATTGTGGACTTGTCGCTTTTCGTAATTAGACGCCTCAATTGTCTCTCTGTATTAATATTATGGTTCATCCATGGTATGGTTTATATGTTATTTTTTTGGAGCCAATGATTCTCATGCAGTGATTGATTTAAGCCGATAATAAATATTAACACTTGTAATTTTTTACAGAAATCAACTTGCTTTGAATGTGTATGTGGCCCTGTGTTATTACAAATTGGACTACTATGACGTGTCACAAGAGGTCTTGGATGTGTATTTGAATCAGCATCCAAACTCGACCATCGCCATCAATTTGAAGGCATGCAATATGTTCAGGTTGGTTTATTCAATATTATCGCACCTGTACACATTCATGGATTTACTGGCACCAATATTGTATAAATTTAACTATTGCGATAATAACTGTTTACATGTAAAAGTGCTGCCAATTTTATTCTTCAAGCATATTGTGCTGTGAAAATTGGTAAACATCAATAAAGCACTGTGTGGTTCGTTTCTTGTCTTGCAGGTTCGCCACATGCATAAGCGCAGATATTTCACAAGTTCTAACTGTCACGTGAAAATTCGGAAGCTGCTGAACTTTTTTGATCCATGCATGCAATCTCGTAGCTTGCGTGGTAATACGTGTTTACACATACATTTTCTTGTTATGGCCGTGATAATACGTTCTGCCAGCAATAAATCCATGCAGGTGTAAACAGGGTATAATACCCCGTTGTTGAGAATTTTTCGATCTGCACCTGCGCTGTAGAACGATAGTGGCCAACCTACCGGCAAAAAAACTAACAACAAACGAATTTTGAGGTTAACCGATTTTCACTACCTGTCAAATAGTACCATAAAATGACAACATCGCGTTTCGCTCACTCTTGAATAATGAAATTGGAGAGACAGTCAGGACTTTTACGTGTAAACAGTTATTGTCACGATAGTTTAAAATACACACTATTGCTGGTAGTAAATCCATGCACGTGTACAAGCGCTATTACACTATTTTACCACGTTTTTCTAAGCTCATATTCTTGTTTGTCCGGTGGTTGTTTATCCAGTACAAATCTTGCAATTGATTTTTAACTAACTTCCCGACTAGCTAGACATATGAAACTATTAGAATATATCAGAACACGATGCCAATGCATTTTTTTTTTAATACTTTTAGCCATCTTTAAGTAGAATTAAATTCATTTTTAGTTAATTCTGTTTTGTATGAAAAGTTATTTCGACACCATTATTGGTTGCTAGGGGTCTGGGGTCCTAGCAACTAAATTATTAATAGATACGTGCGTTACTATGGAAATCAAAATGACATTTCAGTATTTTATATATTATGTTTGTTTGTTGCAAAATAGCAAAAAATGATTTGTTGACAATTGCCTTATTTGTCCTAAATTATTAATACATTGAATAGTCAAGTTTATATGATTCAACAGAAAATTTTAAAACGTGGTATATAAAAAGTTCTTTTTATCTTGTAATTATTTATTTTAACCTAACATTAGAAGAAGAAGAAGAGAAAGATGCCATAAGAATTATCAACATAGAACTGACAAATTGAGGAAATTAGTTAAAAAATAAATGCCAAAACACGACTTGAGCTATTATAGTACCATAGCGATTTGGTTGACATTGACACTGAGAGGGTTTGTAACGAAAGTTTACATCGCTTATTTATTCATGAATTATTCTAGAAACCTTCACAGAAAAAATTAACTCAAGCTTAAAATAGCTGTTCTGAAAATTAAATTTAAATATGCTAGTTTTATGGCCATTAAGGTAAATAATATTATTTTATATTTTTATCTACTAGCATTTTAGCTGGCATAAATTATTTTGCAATAAACAGTGTGTGTGTCCTAATTCAAAAATGACTTCAATATGTATTCCAGGCTGTATAATGGAAAAGCGGCCGAGACCGAGTTGAAAAATATTGCAACCGATCAAAACACATTTGGACATGACTTGGTCAAGCATAATCTGGTGGTATTTCGGAATGGAGAAGGTGCTCTGAAGGTAATATTATTATCATTACTATAATGAATATTGCATTAGGATGAAACACTTATGCTTCAAATACATTATCATCACGTTATGTGTAGTCTATGGTTTCGTCATTCCCCAGAATATTTTGAACGATCACTATCTCTATAAATTCAATGATAGAGAGTGACAACTCTAATGTATTACTATTTTGAATTAATATTCATTAATTAATTCTAACAGTTTCTACGCATGCGTACTAGAGGTGAGTTGGAAATACTGTCACCAGTTTGTGTACTCAAGTATCGGATGAAACTACCCATACTCAGTACGTGTGGCCCAATAAACTTGTTCCAAAAAACTTGTGATGATATCATCGCGAGTCGCTGGCTCGTTAGTAGACTTTCAATACTATTGACATTAAATGCGCACGAGCGAGATAGCACTTGAATACAATTATATTTTAATTTATTAGTCTATGAATGCGAATGACATCATTTTATGTATGAAGAAATAGGTCATAAATTTTCTGTAGCAGCATATTATTCCCTCGGAAATGTGGTGAGGTGACTGAGGTGACGCAGTTTACAATAAAAAAAATCATTGTTATTAATTTTATGTTAACAAGAATATTATAACATAACATAAAAACAACTCATAAATTTAAAATGTGTTTAAAATTTTATAATAAATGGGACATTTTGAAAAGCCCAGCTCAGTGTATTTTTAGCGTTTCTATTGAAGCCGATATTTCAAATACTAATATGGAGTTAAGTTTTAGTTCCAGTTTAGTATAAGACTTATGTTGCATACGCACGCCAACCGCTCTATATAGTATTCCAAATAGTAGTAAGTATTTTGGAACAAGTTTTGATACTAAGTATTTTTTTATACTGGTAGTAAGTATACTTAGTCTTCAAAATCGACCAGCTTTCCCACCTCTAGTGCGTACGATCAAATAACTTGTGATATTGCATCCGTAGATAATATTTTGAACAGAAGGCAAACAGGCGACCATAGATAATAGACGTAAACAACAGACATAGATAATAGTTTAATAGAAAATCCACAAAGAAAACCACTAAAAACAAAGAACACGCGATTTTGATGTGAGTTGAAAATGTGTAGGCCTGCAGAAAATAATAAAAACTGACTTGTGCGGTTCATGATGTAGTGCGATACGCGTGACGTGACCATATTGTTGTTCTGGCGATTTTGGCATATCTTGACAAGAAGCTTACTGTAACGTCACGCGATAGTCAGCGACATGCACCATAATATAATTCGCGCTTTAGAGTATGCTGAAATAAGTGGAATTCACTGCCGTGAAGCCACATTATTTTTTTACTGAAGAATAAAATCATTTAGGCAGATTCATCAGGCCTTGGATGAAAACATGAAAGTGAAGGTAGAAACGCTACTAGGCTTAATGATTAAATTAGTTGCATTCCAAATTCATTTGCAGTAAGTTCATACTATTGTGTTATGAGATTTTTTTGACAATGAGAGACACTACACTCATGCATTGACACACCAATTCATTGACAACAAATACGTATGACTGAAAAGGTTTAGTGTGCACTATTTCAGACGGATCTTAACAGCCTACCTCGACTCTTCACCACTGATATATATTATGGCCCAAAGAATAATATCAAATAATAGCAAAACGGTACTTACTTAAAAGCATTTTACCTTATAGGTATTGCCAGGTCTAGTTGGAGTCGTCGGTGAGGCAAGACTGAATCTGGTTGCTCGTCGTCTTCGCGGTGGCGAGCCCCGTGAAGCTCTACAGCTCCTGGACGGACTGGAGCCGGCTGTACCTCTAGAGTACATCCTTAAGGGAGTTGTGCATGCTGCGCTAGGGCAGGAGATTGATTCGGTAGGTGTTATCAATCAAAGGTAAATCGTTTATCTATTTATTAAAATTCTCTGACAATCTTTTAATCAATATTTTTATTTTTATGCAGCTTGGTTTATCAGAATGAAAGGTCTACAAGAACAGATACCGAGTCAATTACAGCGGTCATATTGGATTGAAATTCTGACGATTATTGTCATACAAATATTATTTGAAGCTACTCTTTTCATCATCTTTCCTTCTTCTTATGTGGATGATATAGCCACCAAGCAGTGCTTCTAAGTATTTTTGTCATTCTCCAGTCTTCTTGCACTGTACCAGATCATGCCTCCACCTGTAGATAACCTGTATGGTTACATATTGTAAATTGTACATATCACATTTCACTGTAGCACAGTTCGCCGTGAGCTTTCTTATCGGAAAGAGATGGCTGTATACTATACAGTCATCTCTATAGCACCGAAATGAAAACATCACGCGTTGTTCATGGAGCATTGCAGACAATAACGTTCCTTCAAGAATGAAAACCTAACCTAACCTAACAAATAACAAATAATCCAATATATCATCTATTTTCAAAATTTGATTGCCTCTGGCTTCCTATAAACCGATAAGAACCGTATTTTATTCAGGCATAAATTTTACCTGAGTACTATACGACCCAAAGCGGTTGGACGGTCTTTAATATACAACCATATATTTCCGATACAACATTTCACGGTGAAGTGTGATACAGTGAACTGAATAAATACAAATTTTCGGAGACGAACCCGTGTTCACCCTGTCGATAGGTATTAGCGTCTTTCTGGGACATCGTACACATAATATAATTCTATAAGTACAAAAGTGCCATGTTTTAACTGCCTCTCCCTTGGCTGTGTTAACTTTTAGAGCGAGATAGACAGTTTTGATAATTTAGATAGCTAACTTATTGTAACAATTTATTATAATACCTCAATACATAATTATGATAAACTACCCTCAATAGCTGCCTTGTGTATAGAATAGATCCACCTCTGTAATATCCTTGGCTGATCAGGGGACAATTTGGATTCAAACAGATACAGTTGCACATAACGTAGGTTTTCTTTGCATTGATTTTCAGAACAGCGCAAGACAATAATATAATATGATATAACATCTCGATAATCATTGAATAAGAGAGCTCCAGGTCGCAGACTCATAAGTATAACGTTGAAGTGTCAAATTTTCACCTATTTCTGACACTAAATCTAATAATGATTTAAAACAATTTCGAGTCAGGTTTTTTCCTCGATTTCAATTATTATTATATTCATAGGAGGAGCACATCAAAACAGCACAGCAGTGCTTGCACCTAGTCGGCAGTTCAGCAAGTGAATGCGACACCATTCCAGGCCGGCAGTGCATGGCTTCGTCTTACTTCCTCTACGGCCAGTTTGAAGAGGTCCTCGTCTATCTGAACTCTATCAAGAGCTTCTTTGTGAATGATGACACATTCAATTATAATTATGGACAGGTAATCGTTCGACTCTTTAAATAAGTTCTACAATAATAATTATTCTTTTCGTATCATTTATAGACTTAATACATTCTTCAAATAATCTAACAAAGAGATTTATCTTTTTGCTGCGCTCATGGAGACATGTTTACGAATGAAAATCATACGTTCACGTTCAGTTTGGACTCACCTGCATGACAACAAAGAAAAATCTCATTGGCTGAAAACCGTACCATAGAATCTCCAATTGGATATAAAAATACAATTGGAGATTCTAATCGGATACATTCGGAAACAAGTAAGACCTACATCGACGCACGTTAACTGCAGTGTCGTGTGTCTGAGCCCTAAGCAGAACGTATTATCGGTCTCTACAGAGTGGAAGTTATATTATCAACCAATAATTTTATTATGAGGAATGGTTGTTAGATATTAACCCAACTCATTGCGAAGACCGGTTTTTGATCAAACGACATGTGATATCGTTAGATACAAGAGTCCAATCTGTGGCCCATGACTTTAAAAGTACTGTAGGGGTAGTTAACAACGTTGTTGTAAAACAATGAACTTACAAACTGAGTGATAAATATCGATATGATAATTATTATTACTTACTTCACCAAATTTAATTGACTTGTGAAATACATTGTGATTTTATACTTCATCTGTTCATTGAGCTTATTTTCTACTTTGTGTAGGCCCGTATGCTCCACTTAGGACTGCAAATGATAATATATTTACCTTACTGTATCTATGTAGATACCGTTATTGATATGGTTGTTTTAATTCAGGCCAAATGCGCGACTGGCTACTACCGAGAAGGGGAGGAGGCTCTGATGATGGTGCAAGATGAGAGCATCAGAAACTCCTTCACATACATTGCTTGCCTTTGTCGGTGCCACATCATGAACAAGCAAGCCCAGATGGCGTGGGATTTATGCCAAAAGGTGCTTAAGGATTATGTAATACCTGTTAATTAGGCGGATCCTGGTGTAATATTGCAAGTTATTTATCATTATGTTCAAATTTACATAAACCCGTTCGTCGATTGTTGCCTTATTAGAGTAATCTTTAGTTAAGTAACATAATTTTGAACAGCTAAATTTTCAACCGTGCAAAATGGACGATTCTTATTAACTTTGTAGTTTCTTTTTAAATGAATTCTTCAGAAAGAAGTCCTCTTGTTTAAACCAATTGATTGTGTGACCAAATTACCCATCTTAATGCAACAAAAATCTTTCTAAAAATGACATACTTACACAATGCTGATGATTAGAATATTTCCACAGAACATATTCTCAGACGGTGGTGATTTAGGTAAGGTTAGGTTAGATTCAGATCCGGCTGAAAGGAATCTATAATTATAATTGACCCATGTGACAATCCATGGTATCTAATGGCAATAATCATTATTCACTTAGAGCCGAGCCACACCGGGCGACTCTGGTCTCGTGACCAGTCGCCGAGACCAGACCGATGCATGCAGTTATATGGAGCATGCCACACCTGGTCGCCCCGTAGTCGCACAAGCAATAAAGTCAGGCGACCAGTAAAATCTCGTTCGTGCGCTCGGTCTGGTCTCCCGGTCTCTCTGGTCTCTCTGGTCGGGCGATCGGTAGCGATGTATGAAAACATATAACTATGTATTGAGCGCTGCCACACTAGGCGACCAGTCGCCGGCAGCCACGCCGCGGATAGAACGTATTTTTGCATACTTGCGTGTACATTCATTATTATTATTATTATTGGCTGCCTCTCTGGTCGCCGGCAAGTTGCCCGAGTAAATCGCCCGAAGAGACCAGTCGCGTGACTGGTCCTGAGACCAGAGTCGCCCGGTGTGGCTCGGCTCTTACTTTGCCTACACTATTCCGACATTCGCGTGAAATAATTAAATACAATATTATATAACATTCTTTTTAGGCTGTTGGTGGACCAGACTACTTCAGCCTATTGCAAATTGTTGGCAACGATTCTTACAGAATGGGAGAGTTTATTGTTGCGGCAAGGGCCTTTCATATGCTCGACAGGTATTCATAAATAAAATTTAGTTATCTATTCCAGGCATGTCCAACTTCAAATGATAGGCTGTGATCTACCTATCCAGTATCAAAACTGGCAGTGCACTCTCATATTATGTCATTCTTCAATTTAAACAAACATAATATTATATTTTGCCGAGGACACTGAATAGGTAGTTCAATAAATCCCTGTAAATGCAATCCCTGTCTACCTGAAGAATGATTGTTCTTTTAAAGCATTTCTTTTTACTTCTTCGTGGGTTCATTTACAATCCGTATATACTGGCAAATATTAATTTTCATGTTCCCACCAATATCACTCGTAGCTCCACAGTCTTCAAGATACCTCGTCGCAGGACAGATGTTATGTTTCATGATGCTGTGTATCGTGCAATTAGCTTATTTGATGGCACCATAAAGGTTGATTTGTTTTTTATTACCTAACTATATAATGTTTGTGGACGTATTAAATAGGTTAAATTTATAATTGTATAAATTATCATATATCATTAATATTTAAACATGCTGTCTTTTTATAGTTATTTGTAATTAAGATATTTTTATACATTTGTATTTATTATGTATTATGGCGCATTGGCCAATAGCTGTAATGCCGTAATACTCTTTTTATAAATAAAAGAATGCAACGTTCTTAAATCTTGTAAATTATTCGTTGAATAAAAAAAAATAGTAATTAAATTAGCATGTTCAAGTACGATATAACAACAATCTTGGAATGATCCACGATGTCGGTTTGTGATTAATGTACCTAATTTAATACTTTCGAGAGACACAGGTTGAAATCCTACCGGGTGTCGTATTTTTTTCAAAAAGATTTTTTCTATTACTCAGAAGTGTTTTCAAATTATGTATTTTCAATAAAAAGAATGTTACATTCTTAAATATTGTGAAAAAATAGTTAAATCTACATAATATAGTGGGGTTGCCGCCAAAACTTGGTAAGTCTCGAAATCATGTTGCAATTTGAAGTTTGACTTGCTCTCTAAAACTAGGCATAATGCTAATTTCTTTGTGTTTTATGTGCATGTTCTATATATTGGATAACCTTGAATTTTTTTCTAGCATAAATACTTATATATTATATAGACACATAATCTGTTGTTAACCCTAAATACGTCCTAAATTATCGATTTACAAACTTTGGCAGCAACCCTGTTAGTATGTACTGCAGGTATATTGTAACATATTGGTCACTGTCTAATTTATTATGAATTGTTATATTTTTAGTGTTTGTTGTGGTTATTAAATTTAACAAGCGGTATTTCATGCGACAAACTGCAATATGTCGTAACCAACAATTCACAAATTTTACAGTAGGCACAAAAAACTGTATATAATGCAATGTATGATATTGTAAGCTGTAAGTAGTTTCTTCTGTACATTTTTGTAGCATACGACGCAGACCTAGTAAAAATCTAACATGCAAAATGTTCTATTTATCTTGCTTGAAGGCATACAATTATTTTTTTGGTCTCATATAGAATAGTAATAATATGACAATTGGTTTTTTTTATATTTAAAATTAAACTACTGATATTTTACACAGATGTGTATAATAAAATTCCTCAATCAACAAAAATGTCAATTTATCCAAATTGGTTGGTTACGACACATTGTTGTTTGTTTGTCGAACAATTTGCCTCTTCAAATGTTTACAATGTCTACCGATAGATTGGAACCGAATCCCGAGTTCTGGGAAGGCATGCGAGGGGCGTGCGCAGGGGCCGTGCAAGCTGTAGCAGCCGACCGAGCCGCCCCTGACCAGCTGGGCGAGCTGCTGCATCTCCTCAGGGAATCCCCGCACGCGCACGCTGATTCCATCGCAAGGACCATAGCTCGCTGGGCATCTGACATGCACTACAACTTGTCGGATCGATGAAGAACTTAAACTATTTTTAAATATTATCGGTTTTAGGTACTTTTGTGTGTTACAATGTTCAATATTTAATTCAGGCATGATCATATAGACAATAAGTATTTAAAGCTAGTACTGATACATATAGAAGTGCATATTCGTGAAAACTGTTTTAAAATTTAATGAATATTTAAAATATAAAGATCATGTCTGCTGAAGATGTCTTAATTAATAATTTATCAAACTCCAAGTTATCAAACTCCAAGTTCCAAACTCCAAGTTCAAAATGACATTTCTCAATCAGCCCAGACAGTCGGCGAGAGTTACGTATTTTGATATCACTCACATCAGACTTCTTGCATTATTAACGGTACCGCTAAGGAGTATGTTCCTTATTTCTATACATTTTTATGAGATGTATACATACCAAACTCACACGCTTAACCCATTGACATAGACAGGCAGAAAATGAGAAAAAAGTGGACCAACAGCCAGATTAATTTTTGTAGAAAATTTAATAAGAGTTTACTGAAACTGCTACAACTTTTATATTATATGATTATTAATTTAAATATTTTTTTAAAACTTGTAAGTATTATGTACCTATAAACATTTTAAACTCTTATTTCTAAATGTGTAGGTAAATTTGTAGGGTTTTGAGAAATATCTAAAAGTAAAAAATAAAACTCACTCCAGAATCACTTGGTCAACAGCGGTATCAAATTGGCACCAATCGTCTCCAATGGGTTAAAGACAGTGGCAAGTAGATGTCACTTCCAATTTTTATTGCATTTCTTTGCCGCGTTTCTTTCCACCAATTACCAACAATATCACATTAGGTACTTAGAAACTACGATAAAATGAGTGTATGTTAATTAAATTATAATATTTACTATTACAACCATGTTGAAGAAGTGCTTCGAAAATGGAAGCGGTACCACTAAATAACGCTTCTAATAAACACTAATGTGGAAGATGAAATATATCTTTTGCATTCTACATTTAATTCGTAGTGTGTATGACTACTTCAAAAGGCAAAACACAGCTTAGTCAGCGCTTATCCGTTGAATTATGATATGATCTTTGTTTCACTCAGTTATCGTTACTTTCTGCTTTCTAAGATTAATTTAAAGTCGAAGCCTCTGTGCCCAGCCAAATTATCTATACTTAGCACCTTACACTATAGAGATTCATTTCTAGTGTAATCTGTAAAATGTGGGATCTACTTGTCAAATAGATATCTGTCTTCTTCTTTTGACCATATCCGATCCTAATAGGATCACATGGGCCTCCACAGAGAGGATGTTTATATTAAGGATTTTTTTTTACGAGAAATAAATTTTAGCCACTTGCTCAACCATAATCTGACTCAAACACAAATTGAAAAATAATATTTGTATTTGCCAGACCAACGATTTGAACCTGGGACCCACGCCATTATAAGTTGACACTTAATCCGCTCGGCCATATACTTAGAGTGAACTCATCCTTCGGCATGTTTACTTGAGACACTAGACTACAATTTTATCTTATTTATATGCTGCTTCTTCTGAGCAGAAGCACTGTCTCAGTACACGAATTTGATTCCTATTTGTTACATATAATTCTTTGTGTACCTGTACTAAATCAATTTCATGTTCATTGGTGAGTGTTTGTTGTTTTATAAGGAAACAGTTCCATAAATACATACAAATAAATGAAACAGGTTAGAAAGTACGTAGGTATGTATTTTAATATTTTCAATTCGTATATTTGTATTTGACACATGAAGTTAGTAATATTATATTATGCTATTTTGATGGTGAACAGTCTCAATAAATATATTATAATAATATGCATTTAATGTTATTATAGTTTTACTTACAGATATATTGTATTATCACAAAATTACATTAGATTTATTATTTTAACAAAATGAATGAATTTTTTTCTATAATGAATCAAGAACACATTATGGCAATACCAAAGTACTAGCATAGGGAATAATAACAGATACAGTAAGTTATTGTAGTATTTTTATAAATATTCTGGTGGTAAACAAGACGGGAAGCTGCCGAAAATGCTGTTGGATGGACTGACTGATTGACTTTGGCGATAAATATGTAGCATCAAAGAGGCATGGGGAGCCCTCTATTCAGCAGTAGATCAACAATGGCTTCTCATGACAATGACTAGATAGGAAAGTATATTTAATTTATCTAAAATATCTCGTCATTATTACAATTTGATTTTATAAATCAATTTAGTAGTGAAACAAAGTATAATATATAGAACTTTACTTGGGGGATATCGGTGTCAACCGGTTCTATGCCTTCAGCGAGTTTTTTCGCTCTATGAGGCCATGATCGACAGGCCACACATACAAATTTCGCGAGTCATCTCGTCCAACTTTAAACTCAAATTAGTAACAACATCTGTCAATTGATTTGCATTATCTAAAAAATTAAACACACAGTGACATCTGTTTGAATAATTGTAAAAGCCAGTAATTATCGATACTACAGCGATTTTAGTAAGAGCTTCCCTCTACATTCAACGTGTGTCGTTAAAAATCTGCAGCCTGTCAGATACTGCCATAGTAATATCGTGAGGCATAGAAATGGTTAAAAGAAATTATTAGACCTCGTAAATGACATTTTGATCAAAATATGTTTTTTGCATTAATGGATATATTGAAAGTATTGACATCTACCGATGAAAGCTGAAAATTCTTAAAAAAATATTTAGCTCTTAAAAACGTTTGAAACGACATCTCGTATCTACTATGTGAACTATTCAACAGATGCATAATAATTTTGCTGCCAGGCACCTGTCAGATGCATGTAAGTAATCCTCATACTACATACCTACACACATTCACTATAGATGACAAAGACATTGATTAGTAATAATAAATATCAAATACACATTCTGCAGCCGAGTTTTTGCCCCTCTCCTGTTAAGTTGTTATTTTGTCACTTACGAGGAATTGTTTCTTAAACCTCATTATATTATACTACAAGTCTTGTCTGTCGTCTTTCAATATTCTGAAAGGCTGTAAACTGCTAGGGATGTACGAAGAAGTATCAATACTTGTTGAATCGGATTGAAACAAAAGTATACACCCATTTTTTAGATAGGTATTATCCTTAGGATGCATTCGGCAGACCCATTGAATGACTTGAGAAGAAGCATGATGACAACCTTGAAGGTGCTATTCAGTAGCCTATGGTATGGAGCCTACGCTCATTCCAGGTACTTGTGACCGCATTGAACAGTCGACAAGCACTCGCACCGTGACGACTGTCGCGCGTGGTCGAGATACAGGTGACCTCAAAGAAGTGTCCACATTCACTCGTGACGAATCATGCCGAGACACACGCCATGCAGACAAAGCTTTAATCTGACAGCGAAGGACAAATTAATAATATATTGTATCTTTCTTAAAATAATATATGCAGCACGACTTCTATACTTTGATCAATCGAGAACTAAAAATCTCTCCACTCTTTCACATACATCCCAATGTTTTTCCTGCTTGCTTCCATCATGCCAAACTGCATAGGTACCATAAACAATATTAGCATATTGAGCACTGATGTATATCACTGAGTTAATTAATTTTTTACTGTATTTCATCAATGGTTACAGACAATCCCAATAATTATAAAACGCACCTTTATTTTTTTCTGAATCGAATTTCTTCAGGGTCGTTGAGCGCCCATAAAATATCATCTTTCATGAAATCAAGAACTGTTAGTGATGTAATATTTTCATAAAAGAACACTCAACATATTAACTATAAGTCACACCCTGAATTATTAAGGACAGCAAAATAGGAAAAAAAAACATATCTTATAATCGATGCAATACAGTAATTAACATAATTTATTTGAATTAAAATTGACTTCATAATGTGTAATTACTAATTCCTGGGGGTCCTCGTTATCTGAGGGTAATTGGTACTGAAAAAATATGTCTAATAGCGAATCCGCTTAAAATATACACCAAAATTACTTAATAAATCGGTTTAATTGGGACACGCTTAGAAAAGAAAAAGACACGTGAACAAGACAGAAATCGCGAAGGAGTGTGGGATTTGACGACTGTGCGCTATTGCGCTTGTGTTTTTATAGTTCTTTGCATTTTTCTGCAAATTAGTAACTGTGGAGACTCGGATAACGAATACTCAGATAATGAAAACCCCCTGTACACACACCTCAAAGTCAATTTAAATTGTAGCATATTATTTGGATGACACATTACATACTTGAATGCATTATTAAAATTTTTGATTCCATCTATTTTATACACTCTCTGTAAATATTATAAAAAGGGTTATATAGTTATATTTGCTGCGAGTGCCAAATGATTGCCAGATATCAAAATTCACATTCTACATTATTTTTATAGTCACATCTCTTTTTTATTATTTTCTCATACAAAATTTTCAATCACTAGTAACAAATTTATATAATTTCGTAATGATTATTCATGACTCTCTTGTTTAAATAGTTTTTATTTTAACACCACACTTTAAAATAGATATTTTTCATTCTCGACTCCATAATCTGCAAACCTGTTAACGCTTTCGCTGCTGAAGAGATAATGAGATTTTAATTGCCCCCTTTAAAATGCACGTTAATTACATCGATCGGCCGCCTGGTCATTATGCGCCGTGTGCGTCTTCCGCGTCCAAAGTATTAACTCCATTTGGGCACAATAATTTTTCAGGAAGGAGAAATAACTGGTAATTTAACTACATATCGAGCGGAATTTAATAATTCCAAAAATACAATTGTAATTTTTTTTTTTTTTACAAATAAGCTGCACTATGAATTAATACACTATTTTAGCTTCCCTTTTATATATAAAGAAAATTTATATAAAGAGTGGAGTTGTTCTATTTACGATATTAGAAATTTGGCACATGCAGTTGGCTGTTTTGTGTGAAGAATGATAACACGTTTATTTATAGGTTTAGGAGATTGAAATTTTGTGTGAGCATAGAAAACATGCTATATAACAAAATGTCATCAAAATCTCATTTTTGGTCAAAAGTGCAGTTAGTTGGTTTGCAGATTAAACAGTCGTTCTGTCATTATTTTTTTTTACCTACATATTATTTAATTTCAATCTCTTTATAAACTTTTCAACATTAATTTGCAACATTCTTTCCGCTCTTGTATATCTTTTACAACATTCTTTCAACTCATAAATTTAATAATAATAATAATATCTAACATTAAAATTGTAATTTTGGGATTACTAGAAAAACGTATTTATTACACCAACAATTAATTATTATTTGGATATGTGAAAAATATATTGATATAATTAGATACATTTAATAACTAATATTTCTATCTAATTGAGTTTTCTATAGAAGAAGACTAACACAGCAAGTTCTTTGAGATATTAATTTATAGTACATATTAATATTATTGGTTTTTTTTATGAAAACCGTACCAAATAAAAATATTATTGACCTTCGGTCGTTTGTATCTCTAACAAATTATTTTCAATTTAAATTACATCTGTATCTAAAGACTCAGTGATTCTCAAACAAGTTTGCGAGCTCATGCAGCGATTTTAAATATAATGGAGAATTTTTGAAAGATAGAAAGTACGAGTTATTATTAAGGTTATACCCCTTTACAGGTTATATCCATCGCGGCCATAACAAGAAAATGCACGTGTAAACATGTATTATTGTGAAAATTGCAAGATTGCATGCATGAATCAAAAAAGTTCGGAAGCTTCTGAATTTTCATGCGTCAGTTGGGATTTGTTCGATATCTGCGCATGCACAGTAGGATGATAGTGGCAAACCTTCCAGTAAAAAAAACAAACTACACCGCGCAGACTCATCTTGAGGTTAACCGATTTTCACGACCTGTCAAATAGTACTATAAAATCACAACATCACATCTCGCTTACTCTTTAAGAATGAGATTGGAGAGACAGTCAGCACTTTTACCTGTAAACAGTTATTATCGTGATACTTTTAAAATACACATTATTGCTGCATTAAATCCATGCACGTGTACAGGCACTATTATCTTGATTGTTAGTGTTGACAAATTTTATAATCAACACTTTTAGCGCCTATACACGTGCATGAATTTACTTGCACCAATAGTGTGTATTTTAAACTATCACGATAACTGTTTACACGTAAAAGTACTGACTGTCTCTCCAATTTTATTCTTCAAGCGTAAATGAGACGCAATGTTGTCATTGTATGGTGCTATTGGACAGGTTCGTAGATAATCGGTAAACGTCAAAATATTCTATGCCGTGTAGTTCTTATTTCTTCGGGAAGGTTTGCCACTATCGTTCTACTGCGCATTAATTACCACCAATTATTGCGGGAAAATTCAGAAGCTTCTGAACATTTTTGATCCATGCATACAATTTTGCAACTTGCACAATAATACGTGTTTACACGTGCATTTTCTTGTTTTAAAAATAATGAGTATATGGATGGTTGAATTTATGCTGTAGGCCAAAGTTGCAAGTGACTAAATATACCAATATGGCGGGTGCAGTTTGTAAGACTTGGCTTCTATAGCATGCCATATTGACGGGATGTGATAAAAAACAAATATACACAATATTCATTTGTAAACAGTACCTACGCTAAGTTAAAATTTTTATAATTTTTTACATGTCTGTTGATTTAACAAAATTCTTAAAAACAAAATTATTGGGAATCACCGACCTAACTGGAAATAAATTTTATTGTACAAATTGTACATGGGGCTTTTGCTGTTGCTGCATACAAATAAGACTGTGTTAGTGCATTAGTTAATAGGATAACAGTATTACACTAATATAGCCATTGACAGAGAGATAGTGTAAGATGTTCTTGCGATACCAATAACCTGAAACTGACAACAGAATCTGTTGTGATGTAAAATTGCATTCACAGTGACAGAGCAGACAGTGCTCGGTTGCTATGGATACATAGTCATACTATGGATACATGTAAAGAAGTGGGCTTATTGTTGTGCTTTACATGTATGGAAACATAACAATCCATAATAATTTCATTCCATGTAATATTTATAAATCACATAATAGTCTACCTATTTACATAAGTATGACTATGCATATGGCCCTAAGAATAGTGAAAACAACAGAGCAATGGTAGAATCCGTGAAACATTTATTTTTTACATTTTTCATAGTTCATGTTATCTGATAATGAAGATATTTCCATATTCATTCTATATTACTGTTGATTTTATAGGGCATAAAGTATAATATCATTCAGAGTTAATTATTCACTTTCTGAGACTATTCATAATATAAACTTGAAATTCTTAAGACAAAAGCGCGAAAAGACCATAGACATCAAGCGGCTGAGCAATCTTAACCAGTTCTATGCCTTCAGCGAGTATTATCGCTCTATGAGGTCGTGATAGACAGGCCGCACATACAAATTTCGCGAGTTATCTCGTCAGACTTTCAACTCAAATTGCTAGCCATTGTCGATCGATTTGCATAATCTTAAACACACAGTGACATCTGTTTGAATAATTATGAAATACTAAGCCACAAATTATCGGTATTACAGGGATTGTAGTAAGAGCTTCGCTCTATTTTCAACGTGTGTCGTTAAAAATCTGCGGCCTATCAGTTATTCGCATAGAATAGGTTAAATTGCGTTCTCTTAGTGTTTTTGGACATTGTCCAGGCGGGACAACATGATGATATCCTCATTATCAGACAATAATTCAGGATTTGAAAAAGTCTGATCGTAAGATAACTGATATTTTGATTTCATTAGAATGAGAAAATTGTTCTCCAGTAAAAGAGGTGCAAAAGTAGTGGTCCTTTTCTGCTCGGCGTCACTTTGAACACAACCTTAGGATATAAATTTCTTGACTGCCAATGCAATAAGGTCATTAGATATTTATGATAAAAAGTCTTTACATTGATTGGGTGAATTTGGTTTAACACTACGAGACGAACGGCAGTTATAATTTTCAGTCTTTGTGCTCAATTCACGTCATTATGGTGTTTACATTTCGGTATCTGAAAAAATGAAGAAAAATAAATTTATTAATATATATTATGTAGTTAACACAATGGTTTGGATTGTATATCTATTATTGAAATGAATATTGAGATTGGTGCAATGTGGCTTCGTTATTTCTTGGAGCATCAACATTCCTTCTAAAACGTGCGCACTAATGTTGTAAACCTCCACAAACAGAAATTTGGTAGAAAGTAGTAAAAGTATATGATATCAGATTTTTGGTTGGCCTAAATAGACTAAACAATGACCAATATTTCATTGTACCCACCAAATTTTGCACATTGTTCACAGACTCATTTCTCACTGGACAAATTTCATCACATTATTCTATTAAATTTATTACAGTCTTGACATTTTTGGCTTGAAGAGATGCGAAAATGCACTATGCGAGGGTTCAAAAAGTATTTCTTTCGCAGCATAATAATTTGACGAGTTCATTCACGTATGCATAAAAAGTGGTGTACAGTGCAACTTTTATATCAAGTCTTCTACGTCAAAACGCTGCAGGTGCTGACACGGTTACGTCACGTGGTTTTTGCGTGTTGCCACTATTACGTTACTTGACTTGTCATAAAAGATTTTATTGCTATTAAAACCCCACGCGATATCGAACATATACTGAATTATTGGTGCGGGGAGTGTAGTAGCAGAAAAAGTTAATGCAGGTGCTGGGATTTTGTTCCAGATACGACCATGGTGACATAGACGACTTGATATGAGGCATCTAATTCCAAAAAGCGATAAGTCCACATTTGGTCAAAATCGAGAAAAAAATACACATGTATTCTTTGTATAATTTTACACAATACATATTGATCTATATATTCTAAAACGCGACAAAACCCCACGAAAACAAATATTTTAAGTCTCGATTTATTACAAAAAGCGCCAAGTCCGTGTTTCATAATATTTAAAGCTTGGTTGATTTAAATACGCGCGAAATCAACCAAGCTTTAAATAATATGAAGCACGGACTTGGCGCTTTTTGTAATAATGAGGGAACATTCAATATTGTAAATGGCGTCTCCCATGCTGTAGCATCTGGTAAACTCATGACAGTGCCACGGAAATATGTGCCTTATGCGGAATAAATTAAAAAGTGAGGTACAAGTAGCGCTACGTCATATTTTATTTTGCCTATATTTATTACATTTAAGAGTTTATCGGCTGAAATAAATTGCCATTTGTCATTGTATGGTGCTATTGGACAGGTTCGTAGATAATCGGTAAACGTCAAAATATTCTATGCCGTGTAGTTCTTATTTCTTCGGGAAGGTTTGCCACTATCGTTCTACTGCGCATTAATTACCACCAATTATTGCGGGAAAATTCAGAAGCTTCTGAACATTTTTGATCCATGCATACAATTTTGCAACTTGCACAATAATACGTGTTTACACGTGCATTTTCTTGTTTTAAAAATAATGAGTATATGGATGGTTGAATTTATGCTGTAGGCCAAAGTTGCAAGTGACTAAATATACCAATATGGCGGGTGCAGTTTGTAAGACTTGGCTTCTATAGCATGCCATATTGACGGGATGTGATAAAAAACAAATATACACAATATTCATTTGTAAACAGTACCTACGCTAAGTTAAAATTTTTATAATTTTTTACATGTCTGTTGATTTAACAAAATTCTTAAAAACAAAATTATTGGGAATCACCGACCTAACTGGAAATAAATTTTATTGTACAAATTGTACATGGGGCTTTTGCTGTTGCTGCATACAAATAAGACTGTGTTAGTGCATTAGTTAATAGGATAACAGTATTACACTAATATAGCCATTGACAGAGAGATAGTGTAAGATGTTCTTGCGATACCAATAACCTGAAACTGACAACAGAATCTGTTGTGATGTAAAATTGCATTCACAGTGACAGAGCAGACAGTGCTCGGTTGCTATGGATACATAGTCATACTATGGATACATGTAAAGAAGTGGGCTTATTGTTGTGCTTTACATGTATGGAAACATAACAATCCATAATAATTTCATTCCATGTAATATTTATAAATCACATAATAGTCTACCTATTTACATAAGTATGACTATGCATATGGCCCTAAGAATAGTGAAAACAACAGAGCAATGGTAGAATCCGTGAAACATTTATTTTTTACATTTTTCATAGTTCATGTTATCTGATAATGAAGATATTTCCATATTCATTCTATATTACTGTTGATTTTATAGGGCATAAAGTATAATATCATTCAGAGTTAATTATTCACTTTCTGAGACTATTCATAATATAAACTTGAAATTCTTAAGACAAAAGCGCGAAAAGACCATAGACATCAAGCGGCTGAGCAATCTTAACCAGTTCTATGCCTTCAGCGAGTATTATCGCTCTATGAGGTCGTGATAGACAGGCCGCACATACAAATTTCGCGAGTTATCTCGTCAGACTTTCAACTCAAATTGCTAGCCATTGTCGATCGATTTGCATAATCTTAAACACACAGTGACATCTGTTTGAATAATTATGAAATACTAAGCCACAAATTATCGGTATTACAGGGATTGTAGTAAGAGCTTCGCTCTATTTTCAACGTGTGTCGTTAAAAATCTGCGGCCTATCAGTTATTCGCATAGAATAGGTTAAATTGCGTTCTCTTAGTGTTTTTGGACATTGTCCAGGCGGGACAACATGATGATATCCTCATTATCAGACAATAATTCAGGATTTGAAAAAGTCTGATCGTAAGATAACTGATATTTTGATTTCATTAGAATGAGAAAATTGTTCTCCAGTAAAAGAGGTGCAAAAGTAGTGGTCCTTTTCTGCTCGGCGTCACTTTGAACACAACCTTAGGATATAAATTTCTTGACTGCCAATGCAATAAGGTCATTAGATATTTATGATAAAAAGTCTTTACATTGATTGGGTGAATTTGGTTTAACACTACGAGACGAACGGCAGTTATAATTTTCAGTCTTTGTGCTCAATTCACGTCATTATGGTGTTTACATTTCGGTATCTGAAAAAATGAAGAAAAATAAATTTATTAATATATATTATGTAGTTAACACAATGGTTTGGATTGTATATCTATTATTGAAATGAATATTGAGATTGGTGCAATGTGGCTTCGTTATTTCTTGGAGCATCAACATTCCTTCTAAAACGTGCGCACTAATGTTGTAAACCTCCACAAACAGAAATTTGGTAGAAAGTAGTAAAAGTATATGATATCAGATTTTTGGTTGGCCTAAATAGACTAAACAATGACCAATATTTCATTGTACCCACCAAATTTTGCACATTGTTCACAGACTCATTTCTCACTGGACAAATTTCATCACATTATTCTATTAAATTTATTACAGTCTTGACATTTTTGGCTTGAAGAGATGCGAAAATGCACTATGCGAGGGTTCAAAAAGTATTTCTTTCGCAGCATAATAATTTGACGAGTTCATTCACGTATGCATAAAAAGTGGTGTACAGTGCAACTTTTATATCAAGTCTTCTACGTCAAAACGCTGCAGGTGCTGACACGGTTACGTCACGTGGTTTTTGCGTGTTGCCACTATTACGTTACTTGACTTGTCATAAAAGATTTTATTGCTATTAAAACCCCACGCGATATCGAACATATACTGAATTATTGGTGCGGGGAGTGTAGTAGCAGAAAAAGTTAATGCAGGTGCTGGGATTTTGTTCCAGATACGACCATGGTGACATAGACGACTTGATATGAGGCATCTAATTCCAAAAAGCGATAAGTCCACATTTGGTCAAAATCGAGAAAAAAATACACATGTATTCTTTGTATAATTTTACACAATACATATTGATCTATATATTCTAAAACGCGACAAAACCCCACGAAAACAAATATTTTAAGTCTCGATTTATTACAAAAAGCGCCAAGTCCGTGTTTCATAATATTTAAAGCTTGGTTGATTTAAATACGCGCGAAATCAACCAAGCTTTAAATAATATGAAGCACGGACTTGGCGCTTTTTGTAATAATGAGGGAACATTCAATGTTGAAATGGCGTCTCCCATGCTGTAGCATCTGGTAAACTCATGACAGTGCCACGGAAATATGTACCTTATGCGGAATAAATTAAAAAGTGAGGTACAAGTAGCGCTACGTCATATTTTATTTTGCCTATATTTATTACATTTAAGAGTTTATCGGCTGAAATAAATTGCCATTTGGTTCTAATTTCAGCAAAGAATATAACGGAAAAAGTATTCTTACGTTAAAATAAATAATTGAAGCTTGAAACATAAAAACGTTGTTTCCCGCAAATATCGAATTGTGGACTTGTCGCTTTTTGTAATTAGACGCCTCATTTATTATAAAAGTCGTACTGTAGGTATATTTGCATACATAATTCTATTGTACAAAATTTACTACTCAAATGAGTTTATGATCCACACTCACAATAGAAAAATTAGAGGGAACGCTGGTTACTATGTTGACCACACTGCGTTTGTTGATTTTTTCTGGAAGGGAACAAAGTAAGCATAATAGATAGACTAAAAAATCATAAGTAATAGTTATTACATGTATGCTGACCAGCATGGTGCAGCAGGCGGGTTGGTCTCTGGCGGTGCGAGCATCTCACGGCAGGCGGTGCCACAACTGAAGATAGCCCCCCCACCGGAGCCACTCGCCCACTCATTGGAACCTCCGACACGCTGTCGTCCGAATCGGAGTCGGGCGGAGGTCGGTTGCTGGGCATGCCAATTCTTCGGCCCACCCGAACCGTTTCAGCCGTACTCATTGATGACTCCTCTGGAATATTTAGAATTAAAAAAAAAAAACAATAATTATAGGTAATTTGGAAAATTAATGGGTAAGTAAAAACATCAGTTTAATTCTTCATTAACCTATTTCAATCCACTGCTGGATGAAGTCCTCCTCAAACTCTCTCCACTCTTCTCGATTCAATTTTCTTCGCTACTGTCTTGGTTTTTTATAATCTATCCAGTATACCTTAGAGTGGCCTTTCAGTCATCTTATATCTCTTGGATACCACTGGATTATTATTGCATTCATCCATTGGTCATCCTGTTTACAAGCTATGTGTCCAGCCCATTTTAATTTAAAGCTTTTGGTATACTTACTTAATTCTGTAGCATACTCTCATTTGCTCCCTTATCTCGTGATTAAATGTCTCTAAACGTGATACCTAACAAATACCTCTCTTTGCCACGTGCAACTCTTAATTTTTGAATTTCTTTGTTCCCAACAGACCAAGTTTCACATGCACACGTGATTAATGGAAGCGCACATTGGTGAAACACTCTGCCGTTGAGGCACATTAGACATAATGACATTTCATTATTTTAGGCTTGTAACACTAACACAATTGTGGCCTTTTTTATATTAACATGTCTCTCACTGATTTTTATTTATGTTATTTATTTTTCTTTATATTTTTCATGCTGACATGTTGTGAACGTCTTGAACTTGGTAATTGTAATATTGAAACACAGAACAGATTAATAAGATAGAAATTTGGACCAAGGCTTTGAAGCCAGATACAGTTTATTACTTTATGACGGTCAGGTTACAAAACTCAAGAAAGACAAAGCAGGTCGAGTATCAATATTGTATATGAGTTTCATTTACGTGACAAACTTTAATGCATATTATGATATAGACGTAACTATAGAAAATATTATATTCATTAAAACCTCGTTCTATGCCTTCAGTGAGTTTTTTTCGCTCTATGAGGCTGTGATCCACAAGCCGCACATATAAATTTCACGAGTTATCTCGTCCGACTTTAAATTCAAATTACTAGCCATTGTCGGATTGATGTGCATAATCTAAATAATTAAACACACTATGACATCGGTTTGAATAATTATGGAATACTAAGCCACAAATTTTTTTAGTAATAGCTTCGCTCAACAATCCATGTGTGTCATTAAAAATCTGCGGCATGTCAGATACTGCAATAGGTAATATTGTGAGGTATAAAAATGGTTTACATTTCGTTGCTGTAGGATTGGTTTGTCGAATAGACCAAATGTCAAATGTTCAGTAGACGAAAAACTTGATTATCCTATATTTAGATACATGAAGGTATTTAAATTGTTGTTTTTACAGCATATGAATGCTGTTTTCATTACAAAACAATTTAAAGATAAGGATGGTTCTGGTCCATTTAGATACAAAAAATCATTCTGCATTCAAAGGTCGATTTCGACAAAAACGGATATTCGACAAACCAATCCTATAGCGACGATTTGCTTAAGTTTACCCAATATTTATCCACACTCAAGAATTAAACCTTGTTACAGTCTCAGCCAGAAGGCAATTCACTCCCATTATTTTTGCGCTCTCTGATTACAAAGATAGATAATGGGTTTGTGGGTGATACAGCATTAACATTATCTTTTTGAAACAATGTTGATGACTGCGAAATTGACATTTTATACCTAAGTAAAATATCTTACCATCATTAGAGTGGTAGCACCTCTGTTTATGTCTCAACCTCGCTGGCCGGTAAGCAGGGACACAGTTAGTGGGTGGTGGAGGCGGAGGGGGTGCCGCCCTCCCTTCCGCATCGTTTTCGGTGTGCCCAAACGTCCTGAACTGCAGAGTGTAATCAAGAGTCGCCGCTGTGACCGCTCTTGAGCCCTGGACCAGAGGACCCTGACCGCCTGGACCCTGTGGGTGGTTTTGTGAGTGGCTCTGTGGGTGGTTCTGGGCCCCTCCACCCACACTGAAGGTGGCGTATGGGCTAATTTCATATAACTCTGTAAAATATTAGAAAAAATAAATCAATAAACAATTATTACAATTTGATATAATTCTTTGTAATGCTTTGTATGATAAATACAAAATAATTTTTAAATATTGCGGTTATAACCCAGTATATCCATTGAACTTCAGTCACATGGATATCGCCATTGTGGTCTATGCATGCTAGACATTCGGACAATAATTAGGTACCTCATAAATCTGCCATTATGTATCAAATATTTTGTATTACATAATAATTTATATAGTTACAGAGGTGTTATTAATTGTTATTTCAGAATATTTAATTTTGTGCAAGGATTCTCGATGTGATTTAATTACATAATTAATTTATGCATATTATGACTTAATTATTAAAGTGTGCGATATTAATAATGGGTAATTTATGATTATTAGTTAGTAAAGAATGCCATTCTGTATGAATATAATGAAATGTGTCTCTGAGTCTAATTTTTTTATTTGTAGACTATGTAATTTTTTTCCGCACACAAATGATTGCACCCCTTGTGCCGGGACCTTGACCCCCACATCCTGAAGTGGGCCTCCAGGCCACGATGTTTGGCGGACTCGCTAACCTATTGCTAAGGTTAAGGGCAGTGTAATGTTCTACAGTTAAGTAGTGTTTCCAAAATGGTATTCCGCGGAACTCCAGGGTTCCGTGTAAAATAAAGGATAATCCGTGTATTTTTAGCGTTTTTAAATAAATCCGCTGAAATTGTCGGCAACAATGATCGTGAACCCCTTTTGTGATAGCCAAATAACATACGACCCTTCGCCATGTTGGATAAAAATAGTCATTTTACAATGTTTTTATTAGCTCGTATTCTTGTTCGTCCGGTGGTTGTTTGTCTAGTACAAATCTTGCAATCGATTTTTAACTAACTTCTCGACTAGCTAGACATTTCAAACTTTTAGAATACATCAGAACACGATGCCATGCATTCTTTTAATACTTTTAGCCATCTTTAAGCAGAATTGAATTCATTTTTAGTTAATTCTGTTTTGTATACAAAGTTATTTCAGAAAAATCCGTAAAAATTAAAAGACTATTATTGGTTGCT
Source organism: Rhyacophila brunnea (assembly GCA_022495005.1). Taxonomy (NCBI): domain Eukaryota; kingdom Metazoa; phylum Arthropoda; class Insecta; order Trichoptera; family Rhyacophilidae; genus Rhyacophila; species Rhyacophila brunnea. The sequence continues at coordinate 66,345 of JAGYXB010001931.1, forward strand.
AAGGGGGTGGTCCTAGCAACTAAATTATTAATATATACGTGCGTTACTTGGAAATCAAAATGACATTTCAGTATTCTATATTTGTTTGTTTGTTTTTTATTTACTTCATATCAAGTACAAGTTTCAGCATATTGAGCATAATAATTCAACAGATAATTTAAAAACGTTGTATATAAAAAGTTCTTTTTATCTTGTAATTATTTATTAGTCAGGAAACACACTAAAAGTAATTATAAAATAAAATTCCACTCGTGAAATTGACTGCTGTCAAGTTTATACTCTTAATTACTAAGCAATTTATGATGATTTTATATTCAAAACATAAACCAGCAATAATTAACTATTTGTAGAATTGTTGTACATATTATAATGATATTACCTAATAATTACAATATTTTTACCTGATGAATCATCCAACCCTTTCCCATTATGTTTTAATGGTAACGCTGTATACACCTGTTGACAATTCCTGCAGTTGTCTTCTTCCGACTTATCCTCAGCCGGAGTATCTTGTCTGAAATACACATACACATACACACAGTGTTGTAGAAGACAATGTGATCAATAACCAATAGCATTGCTTGTTTAAAATTATTTAGGCTATTTTTACTAGCTTCTGACTACTACTTACTAGATTTTGTCTCTCTAAATTCTTACGATGCACAAAAGTTTAGATCACTTTGAATTAGGCCCCATTGCACTTTTGTGTCAGTCAGCAAGAAATTACCGTTTAATTATCTGAATATGCTAACCATACAGGGCTAGATTTACCATAAGGATAAAAAGACCAAAGCTTGGGTTCTCCAAATTGGGAGAGACCCCAAAGAACCTTTTCAATTTAATAGAATTGTGGGTGTATCATGGATCTCCAAGTTATGATAGTTTGTTTAAGTACCTAATAACCATGCTACTTTGTAAGATAGTCAATAAGAAAGGCTTGTAATATCAGTTACAAAATCTTGTTGACGGCATGTACTGAGGACAATCAGCCCGCCTGAGTTATTTGCCCGAAGACAATTTCATAACAACACATAATATTTTCTTGATAATTTAACTATTTGTAATAATTTGGAATGCGAGCAGAATAATACAAATCATTATTATCGCAAGTAGGAATGCAGTCTTAGCAACTTTGAATCAGGAAATGTATTGTTAATTATTTTATAATGCAACGAGGAAATGCTGAAGGTGTCATATTTGCGTGAACCCTGCTTAGTTCATGCAATAAGCAATGACATGCATCTTCAGGTCGTGTACCCCAAGCCATCGATGGGTTTCCTTTGTTTGAAATCGGTATAAGAGCTCGGGGCACGAGAGATAAAAAAACACACGTCATAAAATCATTCTAACATACAGTCGAACCTCTGATCAACGAATAGTAATTTTTCTCGTAACGCATCTTCGTAATCTAGCTGTCAATCTCATTTTTAACTATCAATCTACTGTCTGTAATTTTTGTATCATTTATTGTTGAGGGAAATAAATCGGGTATTTACTTAATCACGCATCCACCTTATATTCATTGAAGTCAACCTACCTACCACAACCAACACCCTCCTCTTCCCCTCACAATAAAATGAATTTTAACTATGATATCTTTTCAGGAAGAGTATGTATTTATATCAATATCGGTATAAGAGTGGAAAGTTTACCTCCGTTTCTTCAACAGTAGATATGCCATAATAATGGCAGATACGGTTATGGCTGCGCAGAGTATCAGCAGTATGATAGAGTCTGTAAAACTTTCATCCGCATAAACTCCTTCGTCAGGATAACTTGATGGTGCTGCAATGCGAGCTGAAAAAGATTAAAATGATGATATTAAAAAAAATATTTAAGCGTCAATTGCATTGGCCAAATATACTAAGTATTTATTTTGTCAGTGAAAAAAGTCATGTGCAAGTGAGCATATTATTACAACTAGCTCAACAAGTGTCGATTACACACAGCTACTAAAACTGATCCACCCGTTCAGTACAGGTTATGTTTTCATGCTTGAATACAATTGAGGCGTCTAATTACAAAAAGCGACAAGTCCACAATTCAATATTTTCGGGAAACAAGTTTTTATGTTTCAAGCTTCAATTATTTGTTTTAAAGTGAGATTATTTTTTCTGTTGTATTCTATGTCGAAATTAGAACCGAATGGCAATTTGTTTCAGCCGATAAGCTCTTAAATGTAATAAATATAGGCAAAATAAAATTGGATGTAGCGCTACTTGTATCTCACTTTTTAATTTATTCCGCATAAGGCACATGTTTCCGTGGCACTGTCATGAGTTTACCAGATGCTACGGAATGGGAGACGCCCTTTTCAATATTGAACGTTCCCTTATTTGTTGACTTAAACACACGCGAAATCAACCAAGCTTTAAATAATATGAAACACGGACTTGGCGCTTTTTGTAATAAATCGAGACTTAAAATATTTTTTTTTGTAGGGTTATGTCGCGTTTTGGAATTTATAGATCAATACATATTGTGTAAAATTATACAAAGAATACGTGCGTATCTTTTTCTCGATTTTGACCAAATGTGGACTTATCGCTTTTTGGAATTAGACGCCTCAATTGTTTTCCAATTTTTGTTTATTATCACTAACATTGGATAACATTTCACTAACTCCTGTACATAAAATGTTGTTATTATTTTATGATATCTCATTGACATAAAAAAATATATGAGAAACCTTGACAGGCCCTTCCACAAAGCCCTCTACAATCAGGTCATGGCACGAAACTGTGACTTCCAATAGTGATGCTAGTTATTGCTAATACTTCAAACGCAATATGGTAAAATTTTTACAGAAAATGATAATTGATTCATATTGTAAAAAAATTACTACTTTACCATGTTTAAGCCGGCGCTCCATTGGCACGCAAGTCAGACGATTTACAGTCTTCGGACTTTTTTTTCGCGTGGAGCACCCCAGACCTGCGGACTTTTTAATCCGCGGACCAGGCTCGTTGGATTTCAAACATGTTTGATATTTTACTTTCCGAGTTGCCAGACTTCGTCCGTCGATCGCTATGCAAATTCGAATTATTCGGACCGCAAACAAAACTGTAATCGTTTTGAACATTTTCATTGATTAATTTGTTAATTTACACATTATAAAATGAGAGATTTACCAATTATTTTTTTATTTGTATTTATGAAATTCATAAAAGAAAACGTAAAACTTGTGTTGTTTTCACTGCTATATTATTTTATACAAGACTACATATAAATAACACAAAATTATAGGATTATCGGAAGACATTACGATAATCGCACCTTTTGACTTTTGACAGCTCGACTTTTTTATTCGTTCGTTGATCAGTAGCAGAACATAGACAAATCGGACGATTTATTGTCCTCGGACTTTTGGCTCGCCAATGGACCGCTGGCATTATATAGGACTCCACAGAGTGGAGGTTGTATTAACAGATTTTGTTTTTACAAGAAATGGATGTTAGCCACTTTCTCAACTCGGTTACATTCGAAATTCAGTAATAACTAGCGCTACTATCGAAGCTCACAAATCAGTGCCGTGGCCTGACTATAGATGGCCTTGGGTACTTTACTACTAGCCTGTGATAGCTTTAACAAGTAGTCATAGTGTTATAATATAATCAATACCGGAGTATTGCGGGTATTTCAGTTCTGCTAATTAACTTTTTTGGAGTGCTCATTGTCACATTATAATATTATGTACATCATACAAACATACATAAAAAAAATACCGACCTCCGCTTAGTGTTGTCGTAGCAAAGTTGAAGTCAGCTACTGAGACTCCAGCCTCATTGACCGCGGTGACCCTCAACTGGTACCACATTGCCGGAACAAGTCCAGCGATCTGGGCGTAAGGATCGGACCCTCCTGCCTCAATGGAGGCACATGGGTCCGGACCGCCTGTGCCAGCCGGGATCCACCTGGCGCTGCCCAATGGTCGGTATTCGCAGGAGAGACGCAGCGGCGGGCATCCGGAGTCGTCCCAAGACATTCCGTTCAAACGGAGAGTTGTAGAGTTTGTTGACAGGAAATCTGATTCTGCGGGGGCTTTTGGAACTGAAAATGTTTTTTTTACACAATATGAGTTTTCCCTTCGACTATACGTAGTATACCTATAATAAAACGTAAGATATTTTTAATATTAAAGCTGAAAATGTTTAAAATATATTAGAAACATCTTTAACAGTATGAAGTGTGAAGTGAACAATGCTTCCCAGTTCAGTTGTGGTACATAAATATATTATCTTCGGGAGTAAGCAAAAGATTTGAAGGAAGGGGGGACGTCGCCAAAAGTCATACTGTGACAACATGATGAATTTTCTCTTAAAATTTCGGGTATCTGAAAATAGGCTAGTTCAAGAAGGGGATAGATGAATTTTTCTGTGGAGTGAATCACGTGGAAAGAGTAACAAAATCCTAAATGGCCTATGTCATCCGTATGCTCGAGTTAAGGCACCTTTTTACGCTGTCGCTTGTATAATAAATACTCGTAAAAATGAGCTCTTGTCGGTTTTGTACAGAAACAATTCGAAAAAAATAATTTAGATACCTTGAGAGCCAAAAAACCTATAAGAAATTTTACAAACTTTCAAACAAAACCAGTTTTGTACAGATCCATTTTGAATTGTTTCCATTTAAAACTCGCGATTGACCATACGTTTCAATTTAGAATAGATAAATTCTGACATGTATCCTTATACAACTTGACAAATCTTGTGTATTGTAAAATATTCAAAATATTAAAACATGATTATCTCAAAACTACGTTTTTTGAGTTGTTACTGTTTAATACTGGGTCATCGATATATATTGACAGCCATCTTTACTTTATTGCTCTGCTATGTTACCGAGCATACAAGGTGTAATCATTCTTCATTATTGATAACACGCAATCATAATACATATTATAAATGTAATATTTCCACACGGCCATACGAGTGCTAATTGGACTAACTATTTCTGTTTAATATAAAATTTGATTCACTCACCCCCTCCTCTGGTAGAGGCAGTGATGACATCACTTGGGTTTCCGCTGCCAACTCTGTTATGCGCTGTGACGTACATGTGGTACAGAGACCCACATCTCAAGTCCTGCAGTGTGAATGTGGTGGAATCTGGTGCCAGCTCTAATGACCGCCATTCTGACTCCTCGTGTTTGTAATTCAACGTGTATCCTTAAAAATAGATGTGACAATTAAATTGAAAACAATCCCTTACCTTTCGAACATATTTATATATTATTTCTAGTGAAGAATAATAAACAGGAGGTATAATATTATGACAGTGGCGAAGGGTGACTTTTGGAAAGAGGTAGGCTGTGTAGATCAGAGAAAAAGAGCACACTTGTCAGGTATACTTACGGGAAACAACAAGAAAATATTATGATATTACTACTGATGAATAGTCATATACTAATGACAACAACACACTAATTCGATGAAAATTCAATAGCTCACTGACCACATAAAAATGAGCAATGAGTTTAAATTATGTATTTTCCTATTTTTCAATAAAAATATATTTGATCACATTTACCTTAATATTATAATATTTTTGATTTTGTTTTTTCTTGCAACTGCTGAACTCATCTAGGGCGCAAGGCGTCCTAGTGCGTGTGGCTCAATTGAACCCAATTTGTCCAATCACCCTAAAACTAGACCTGCATCTGTTACACGTGCCGGCAAAGCTCAAGTGGACATTCCAGACATACAATTGCTGTCTATAGGTTCAACAGCCCTGCCAATCGGTTACTTTACACCGCCTGCCTTTTTCATGTGATTGCAGTTTAACCCCTCCATCTAATCTATTACAAACAGCTACATTAACTAAGCTTACCATGTGCTGGAGTAGTATCAGCATGATGCTGTGGAGTCTCTAAGCGGACTGCGAGTGCTCGCTGAGTGGGCGTCGGAAGGGCAACAAGAATTGGCGGAGGAGGCGGCAGTAGAACTCGAACTGAATAAGTGACCGAGTCTTCTCCTCCGGAATTTCTTGCTGCACAGGTGAAGTTGTCTGACAGTGACGCATCTATCTCTGTAAATAGCAATGAAAATGATTTTATATTTTTGTTGATGGTTAAATTATCAGATAAAAATTATCAAACTTATTGAGGCGTTGGATGGAAACCCAACTTTCTTTTTCTGGTCCTAACAATCTCCAAAGTCTTAAAAGTCAGCATATTCTACAGGTGTGACATATTTCGATGGGGTTCGACTACCTCGGGCTTGGTCATCGAAACACTTCGAAGTTACAACAATGCGGCGGCCAGCAGATTTCCCAATTGCAAACTATATCAACAATGACTCTTGCAATTTACCGAATATTCATGTATATAAATAGCAAGTCATAGTTGATGGGTTAGCTTCAGTCAGTTCCATAATCTTAATGTCAGTCAGTCGCAGTCAAATCTCAGTCACAGTCTCATGACCAGCGCACTCTCTTACCATGTCTTAAGCCTCAATGACATTAAGCTACTTTACAAACTGCTTACTGGCGAATTAAAAAGCGGGCGAGTCAGCTAGTGCGATTGTGATGATGACACACAAAACTTTCTACTCGCTCAGAAGCCAACAAGCTAGCGAGTTGAGTCATTTTTGGTACTATTTTGAGAGGACGTATTAAGATGTTCATTTTTTTACCGGGAGGTCGCTACTATCGCTTTACAGACGCAGTAGGCCCACATGCTAGCGTGTAGTGTGTAAAGTTGACCAGCTTTCAACTTTTCTCTATAGATTGTTTACAATCTCCTTGTTAGCTTGTTCGATGACGACACTGGGCGAGTTTACAAGCAGATTGTAAATTCGCCAACAAGTAGCTCAACTTCATTGAGGCTTTATCTTCTATTTCTACTTTCTTTACCATATCCGTCATCAGATTTTAGCGATGATTACGATCACTTTTTCCCTGTCTGTCGCTGTTCTAAATAGGGGTAGAGTACTTAACTCAAGGGCTTCACTTATTAGAGATCTTCCCTTGAATGATAAAATGCAGAAGTTGATTGATACCTCTTGGTATGTCACATAATGTTTTTATTTCACTGATTATATCTATGGTATTTTTCACTCTCAACATCACTTTTACATTTTGTAAGTTTGTTTTTCCAGCTGATATGGAGCATACGCCTGTATATCTACATTTTAAGTTTTCCGAGCATTGTTTCTGTGATTATCCACGCCACCACTCCATATAGTAGGAACAAAAAGACATACTATCTTACCATTATCATTAATTTTAAGCTAATAAAATTGGACATTTGTATATAAAGCCTCAATTACATTGAGCTACACAAGAGCTAGTTTACAAGCTTCTTGCCGGCGAGTTTATAAGCGGGCGAGTTAACTAGTGTGATAGTGATAACACATGGCTAGTTTACTAGCTAACAAGCCGACACGCGAGCAAGTAGCAAGTAAAGTTGCCCGGCTATCAACTTTTCTCGTAGATTGTTTACAATCTGCTAGTTAGCTAGTTAGATGATTACACTGGGCGAGTTTACTAGCAGATAGTAAATTCGCCGGCTAGTAGCTTGTAAACTCGCTCAATGTCATTGGGCCTTAACAGACGTGGGCAATGCAGCTCTTCATCGGGTTTAGTGTGGCTCCCAATATCTCTTGATAAAAATATAGGTATTTTCTTTCCCCATTATACCTTCTAGTATTTTCGCGAGTTTTCCTTGCTAAATGTTGTAAGTGACAAGATGCGCGTAGGTATATGAATGCAACTGTCAAAGACGCACGTATTGGTGTATGCGTGTGTGCTGTACTTTCAATTTGTAAGGTGGGTGCGCGCTTATTAATATTACAACGTTTTTCTTAGCTCATATTCTTATTTGTCCGGTACCAATCTTGCAATCGATTTTTAACTAACTTCCCAACTAACTAGACATTTGAAACTTTTAGAATATATCAGAACACGATGCCAATGCATATTTTAATACCTTTAGCCATCTTTAAGTAGAACTGATTTCATTTTCAGTTAATTCTGTTTTGTATGACAAGTTATTTCGAAAGAAATCTGTAAAAAGTAAAACTATTATTGGTTGTTAAGTGGGTCCTAGCAACTAAATTATTAATATTAATATATACGTGCGTTTCTATGGAAATCAATATGACATTTCAGTATTATTTCTATCAAGTACAATTTTTTTTGATTGTTTAAGCTAGTCAAGTCAAGTTTATATGATTCAACAGAAAATTTAAAAACATTGTAAGTATATAAAAAGTTCTTTTTATCTTGTAATTATTTTGTGTTTTCTTATATTTATGTATTTTTTATGCTTTATATAGCAACTAAGATTTGTGTAGAAATGTAATTAAATTTGAATTTCTGTATTTAATACTAGGTGACTATGGTGTGGCTTTTTATATATATGAAAATCCAGAATGTGGCTCTCGTTGACCTCCTGGTATATAACATAGTAAAGTAGCCCAAATGGCACTTGTCAATGTGTCAGCCACTGCGTCAATTATGAATTGTTGAATGATATCTTACTGGGTATAAGCAAGTCTCCCTGCTGTGTGACTGCGAGAGCTCGGTGATGAGTAATGGGGGCGCCGGCCCTCATCCACAATGTCCTGGGTGAAGGAGTGCCAACCGCTCGGCAGCTCAGCGATACTCCGGCACCTGCCCCCGCTGAAATGGGACCTCCGAACGAAGCTATTCTGGCTGGACCTTCAAAAGTTATTCCAGGTTTCAATTTATTTGCTATTTATATCCTGCCAAGCTTATACAATTATTATTATTAAACTATAATAGTTTAATAGGTCAATAATTGACCTGTTAAAAATCAAACATTTTTTTAATCACAACCAAATTGCTGTTTGTGTTTTAGTGCTAAATTTTCATCATTAGACTGAATTATCGAAAATTGTAATATTTGTGTAAAATTCACAGAATTATAGAAAAAAGCCTGTCAGAATTAGCCATGTGGTCAGAATCGAAGCAACGTGAGTGTAAATGATTGAGTTAGATAGATAATATTGACTCATTATTCTTACTTTTTAGTAATTTGGCTTTTATTGTGAAGGCTTACCTCTTGATGATGGTTCTTGATTAATAATGGCAGTGGGCTCTCCTTCTCCAGATCCTGTGGTGGCACTGACCCACACCTCGTAAGACCTTCCGTCTTTCAAGGAACCAACCTCAAACATCATCTCGCCAGAAGTTATGACCGGACCATCGGATACTGTTCGGTTTGTTGCAGGGGCCGTATAAGTCATTGGCTTGCCAGATCTATTGGATAATATACTTATTGGATATTGGATAATATACTTATACTATTATTGTGCATTAAATTAATAATATTATGTAGTGATGTCATTCAATTAATAATGTATACCTTGTAGCTTCTCTGACATAAATGGTGTAATGCTTGATGTGTCCATTAGGCTTTAACGGTGGAAGCCAGCTGACCAGAACCGACTCGCTGGATAATGATAATGCTTTGATACCATTTGGTTGAGCAGGCACTGAAAGAAAGCGGGTCATTTTAAAGATGGATACAATAATGAACGTGAACAGTTTGTATTATGTGACGATTCCACAAACTTTTTAATGTGATTGAATTGGTATTCATAGGAAATTTAGTATTCTATATTCTTATGTTGGCGCATTGAAAGATATTTGACATTTTATTATAATGTACATATTATAACATACTTAGGTATACGATCTTTTGTGACAATTAGCGATGTACTGCTCTGAGAGTAATACTATCAGTGTTGCATGTCCTGATCATCTGACTCGAATGGCTAGTTTTTTTTTTAAAATCTTATTCCATATTTTTATGTATGGACTTTTATTTCGTCACCGTTCTGGCAGAAGACACTAATTCGAAAAAATGACATATTGAGTTAGTTATACCAAAATGTTCCTTATTTCAAACTTTACTGTCTGGAAACCTTCTTAATAAATAAGCAGTCTTTATTTTAAAGTCATCCTTTTTACGATTACTTAATAAATAGACCATTTCAAACATTTTAACAACTTCAAAGTCAAATTACTCAAAACTAGTATTCTCCAGTTAGTGTGTTCTGCCAGAACAGAGACGATTTGTTGATGTGAATACGTGATGTACTATTATGAAACACTATTATTTGTTGCCGTGGCTTTAAAAATGATTAATAAATCATACAGTTTCGTATCATTGTGTATGTAGGGCTGTAACTAAAATAAAATTTGAATTAAAAAGTTGCGTGTCAATTAAGACGACGTCACAAAAACCCGGTAAAAATTAAAATATACGAGATATTACTATGTATTGACTATTTTTTCAAGAGGGTACTCGCATTTTAAGGAAGGGCACGCCCTTCTATGACGTCGACGATAACGTCATAAATCAAATTCTGCTTTGCATGGGAAGCATCCAACATTAGAATTGGGATTCAAAATAATATCACGTGTGTGACGTGTTACTGAAGAATTCTTACCATCTTCATCAGTAGTGCAGTGAATAGGATTGCTGGGAGCCCCATCTCCAGCGCTGGTGTACGCTCTCAGCTGGAGGGCATACGTGGTGTATGGCCGAAGGGCATGTAGCTGAGTGTCATGGCCGGCAGTTCTCTTTATTTCACTCTCAGACCACTGCTCCACTGTAATTTCACAATAAATATACGTGAATTATGAATTATTGTTTCTATTGAGAATTAATTTTTGCTTGATCGGAACGTCTCGAGTAAGTAATTGAAATAGAATAAACTTCTCACTGTTTTCGTTAGTCTGAACTGGTCTGAAGTGAACTTTGTATCCTTGGATGACTCCGCCATGATACATGACTGGCGGCGGACGCCATGACACCTTGATGCTTTGTGACGATAGCGATGCACATGCAATATCTTCTGGTGGTGCTTCTGGAACTGAATATGAAATATGAGTATGAAAAATATTGACATAGAATACATATTTTAAATTGGTCCCATATGGGATGCCATCCTGGAGTTAGTGCACACCGTATACACATGCATGGATTTACTGCTGATAGTATGTATTTTCGCGACCATAATGAGACAATACATGACGTCTAAACTTAATTTATTATCATGCAAGTTGCAAGATTGCATGCATGAATCAAAAAAGTTCGGAAGCTTCTGAATTCTCACACGACAGTTAGGATTTTTGTTCTATATCTATAGCCTGCACAGTAGAACGATAGTGGCAAACCTGCCGGTAAAAAAAACCAACTACACCGCACAGACTCGCGATTTTCACGACCTGTCAAATACTACTATAAAATGACAACATCGAATCTCACTTACTCTTCAAGAATGAGATTGGCGATACAGTTAGCATTTTTACGTGTAAATAGTTATTATCACAATAGTTTAAAATACACACTATTACTGCAAGTAAATCCATGCATGTGTACAGGTGCTATAAGATTTAATTTTGAAAATAAGACTAGTTGACCTTGTCTTTTCATCCAGGATATTTGTGGTTTTGGGAATCCTCTGGCAGCGCAGTGAACGTTCATCGGAGTCCCAATCAAATCAGGCGCAATTAAGGTGCTACGATATTTGTAATAATTTTTAACACTTATAACTAATCAATTCATCGGCGGATAGTAACAAGTGATATTCCGTTGGAAAGTCAAAGGTGCATGAAGTCGTGCAGGGAGGAAGGCGGCGGCGTAAGATAAGCCCGAATTGCGTCAGTCTGTGAACATCAACCGCCTGTAACCCAGAATCTATGTGTCGGAGCTACACAAGTAAGATGTTTGCGGCTTTAATTCAACGAGATGTATCTAAAACACTACATTTCAAATGTAGTCAATCAACATAATCATTAATTCATTTCTCAACCCGTCACCCCAAGACGTGTTCTACGTTCGAACATACATCTAACTCCATGATGCAGGCTACCGTTAATAATTTTTTGGTCCTGTTATTTTAATTCATCAATTAGAAAAGTTGTATAATAATATAGTAAAAGTAAAAGTATAGTATATTAATTATAGTATACCTCCTTCTAGAGTAGTAGCAAATGCTGGAACACTGGCAGGTCCTGCGGCAACACTGTTGAAGGCCGTCACACTGACAGCATACCTGGTGAACTTGGCCAAGCCGGTCGCTGTGAAGCGCCCATTTGCCCAGCCGCTTACTCGAGCCACTCGACTTGTGGCTGTCCCTGAGTTAGAGATGGGCATACCAGTGATTGCTGAACTGGAGTTGGTGGAAGCTTCTTGCCATCGTACCGTATAGCCGAGGAGTTCACCGTTCCATTTCTCACGAGACGGAGCCTAGAGTTCAATAAATTAATTAACTACATAATATTACGATTATTGTAAATATAAAGAATCCTTTCTCTATATTGACAGACCTTAAATATATGAAAATGAAGCTATAAAAGATTACTTTGACTAAGGATTAATTAACTTGCAAGTTTTTTAGCATTGTGGATTCATTCATTTATAACAAACTACACACTATTATCGGCCTCATATGTAAAAAAACTGCAATCACTTCAATCCAATTTTAGATTCACTCAATCAGTGAATTTCATAAATTAATACAATAAATGCACATATCTAGAGAAACCCTGAAACTTAACTGATGAATGGATCGTATTATTTCATTAATACTACACACATGGAACATTTTAAGCACAAAATGAATTAGGTATAATACAATTAATGACATAGTGCGCTAATTATTATTGTATATGGAAAGGTTGCCAAAAATATACCGAACCATTGTTATTTCAAATATTTAGATGAATAATCATGTTAAATCACATAAAACTTTAACGCAGGCTGATATCTTTCAATGTGAGTTTCTGAGTGTGACAACTGGAAAGAGAGAGCTTGAGACAAGGATGTCCAGAAGATGGTTGACTAACCTGCCATGTAATTAAAATCTCTCCAGGCCCGGCTGCTTGTACTTGGACATTCCGTGGAGGGTCTAGTGGAGCTAAAAAAATATTTTTATTTAAAATACATACTAATACCGGGAAGAATGGGTGGAGAACTCACATGTATGCTGGCAGCGTTCTTCACGAGCATCACCTTGATTGAGGGTTGTGTGGACATCAGGACATATAATTCAAGATAAAACACGTCTTTGATTTGACAATTTCCCTGCGCAGGGACGTTTAATTACATTAACTTTTCAGACATTGGTTGGATTACATCATTAATTACACTTGCACAGGAGTCTTAGATTTAGCTATTGCACAGTCATTATAGGGTAACACGTGTTTAAACACATTAGCCGAATCGGCGCGGTGGCGTTTTATCGAGGACGCGACGCATGGTTTTGAGGTGATTATAGGGATTATTATTGGGCCACTTACACAAAAGGGATTCACTGATTTATAATAATGAAGCGAGCGCGACTTTATGGTTTACATCGTAAAGAATCCGGGCCGCACCAAAGGTGCCACCCTGGATATCAGCTTCCTCTTTGGCGGGAGAATGAGTACTGTCCCCCCTTATCTGCAACGACCCTATCGGTGGTGAGACAGCGGGGAGGGGTACAAAGGGAATGCCTTCGGTCGAGTCAAAACCTAACGGTGATTTTTTTCTGTCACTCGGCCGAGCGACGGTAGGTACAGTTTTTTTTTGCCCATTGAGGGTGCTATTGTTTACTTAGCTTTGTCAGAGATTCTAAACATTCGTCAGGGGCAATGGTGTTTTTGATTAAATCGCTGATCTGGAATTTGAAACTGTCGGGCACCAGGGCCTTCCTTTTTCTTTTGGTGACAATACATATATCTATCTATAAAAATGTTTTTTGTCTTCTTAACATCTTTTCACTTCTACACATTCAAACATACAAAACCAATCCAGGTTACTATTGTCCGGTGACTAGACTCTGCAAAATTACGAATCTTCACAGTGATCTAGTAAAACTGTTTTGTTCTCTTGCCTCTTCGAAATTCTTAAATTAAGTTGCTCCAAAATTTACCACTCATTGTAACTGGACGATTGTATTTTAATTCTTCTTATATTGTGGCGTTACTGCCAAAAGTTGGTAAATCTCGAAATCACGTTATGGAGTAATTGCAATTTGAAAGATTGACATGCCCTCTAAAATCAGGCATAATGCTAATTTCTTTGTGTTTTATGTGCATGTTCTATATTATATAGATACATAATCCGTTGTTAACTCTAAATACCGACATTATTGACTTACCAACTTTTGGCAGCAAAGCAATATGAAATCACAAACATGACATGCTGACTAGCATAAGGGTAAAATATAAGAATCTTAGAAAAAACTACCTTCTTCTTGCGTTTTGGCAACAACAGAATCCGTGAAGGAGCTCTGATCAATTTGATTGATGGCAAGCATCCGGAGGACATAAGTACTTGCAGGGTGAAGACCTCCAACTACCGCCTGTTCCCGACCAGTTTGTCCGCCATATTCAATACTGCAATATGACAGATTGTGTGATACTCTTATTCTAATTTTATGTTAGTACTGTATGACCCAAAGAGGTTGGACGGTCTTTAATATACGGCTATATAGTTCCGATGATACAACATTTCACGGTGAAGTGTGATACGGCGAACTGTGTACATACAAGTTTCCGGACACGGTTATGCCATGCTATACAGTTGTTGGTTTTGTGTCTCTTTGGATAATTCAAATTTTTTATTGGTACAAATACCTACTAAGAATTCAGTCAGTTAACCGCATAAGCAACCGCATGGAGTGCTTTTGGCCATCTGAATAATGTCTTCAAAAGAGACCTTCCACTGTGCCTAAAGCGCAAAGTGTTCAACCAGTGTGTGCCTCCCGTGATCACATATGCGTGTGAAACATGGACCCTAACTAAAGAGAGATCCAGAAACTTAGAGTAGCACAACGTGGTATGGAGAGGTGCATGCTGGGCATAATGCGAAAGGACAAAAAGAGGAATGAGTTGATAAGGAAGCAGACAAGGGTTTGCGATGTCATAGAGTTTATTAAAAGCCTTAAATGGAGATGGGTTGGACACAGCTCGAAGAAGAGACAATCGTTGGACAAATCTAGTCATCCAGTGGTATCCAAGAAGTACAAAGCGTCCGTAAGGTAGACCTAGAGGCTGCTGGATCGATGAAATGATAAAGTTCTGCAGAATTACGTGGCAACGCAATGCACAGGACCGATAGAAGTGGAAGCAGCTTGAAGAGGCCTTCATCC
The DNA here is from genome assembly GCA_022495005.1 of Rhyacophila brunnea. Taxonomy (NCBI): domain Eukaryota; kingdom Metazoa; phylum Arthropoda; class Insecta; order Trichoptera; family Rhyacophilidae; genus Rhyacophila; species Rhyacophila brunnea. Next base: position 81,455 of record JAGYXB010001931.1, read on the forward strand.
AGCAGTGGATAGATTCAGGCTGATGATGATGATGATGAACCACATAAAATTACCCGGTTTTCAGTTAGTTTAAAAACGCGCGGTTACCCGGTTAACCGGTATAGAAATTGATGGTTTAGGGCACATGAAAAAGTGTCTTTATGAGATAAAAATCGGCAAACACAATATTATTTTGACCTAAAAATTTTCAAATATCTAACTCTCGGATAAACTAACCTTTCGTCAATCCTCTGTCTGGCTGGAATGGTAACATTTGTGGTGAGAGCTGTATCCCATTCTGTGGCCTGAGGCATCGGTCTATGTTGGACTAAGTACGAGAGAACTGGACTGTTTCCATCAAAGGGACGGCGCCATGCTAGCCGGACCAGTCTGCTGCCCACTTCAACTACTTCCAAGGATGATGGAGGGTCAGGGCGCTCTAGAATTATTATTTTTTAACATTATTTGTGTCATTTTTTCATATGGCAACTAATTATAAACATAATTATAGATATTGGCAGAATTTTAATAGTTTTATAATTTTGATACACAACACAAATTCTTGAGAACAACCATTCACAACAGTAAAAAAAGCCTTTCAACCCGTTAAGTGCCATGATTGAGTTTATTCGTCAAAGTTTTTATGAACTGTCAAGCCTTAAGCGAATTAACTTGCAAGATCTTGTCTACGTTATACCAAGGTTAGTTAGTAATGGTTCATGTATATTTTAGTGTAAAAATGTTGACGAATAAATAGAGAAACGTGTCAATTTCGTAATCTTTCACAACGTTTCATCATTCTATGCGTATGTCATATTATTCTTATGTGATTTATTTTATTCCAAAAATAGCTGTGCTAGAGGTATCTACCTAGTAAAATTTGGGTCTAAAAAAGGCGTCTAATCCCAAAAAGCGATAAGTCCACATTTAGTCAAAATCGAGAAAAAAATATGCACGTATTTTTTGTATAATTTTATACAATACGTATTGATCTATAAATTCCAAAACGCGACAAAACCCTACAAAAAAAAATATTTTAAGTTTCTCAATTTATTACAAAAAGCGCCAAGTCTGTGTTTCATATTATTTAAAGCTTGGTTGATTTCGCGCGTATTTAAGTCAACCAATGAGGGAACGTTCAATATTGTAAATGGCGTCTCCCATGCTGTAGCATCTGGTAAACTCATGACAGTGCCACGGAAATATGTGCCTTATGCGGAATAAATTAAAAAGTGAGGTACAAGTAGCGCTGTCCAATTTTATTTTGCCTACGTTTTTTACATTTAAGAGTTTATCAGCTGAAACAAATTGCCATTTGGTTCTAATTTCGACATAGAATACAACGGAAAAAATAATCTTATGTTAAAACAAATAATTGAATCTTGAAACATAAAAGCGTTGTTTCCCGCAAATATCGAATTGTGGACTTGTCGTTTTTTGTAATTAGACGCCTCATATATGATAATATTCTATTTTTTCTGTACCTACCTTGAACTGCTAGGTAAATGACCAACTCGCTCCTCCCGAAAGCGTTTTCTGCCTGACATTTGTAAAGTCCTGAATCCTGGCGATCAGCTTGCCTCACAGAAAGCTGAGACCGCATGCCTGATTCAGTTTTCGCCTCCGATATTATTAACCTTGAATAATCAATTTACATCATTACAATAAAGTAATACCAATAATAATGGTCAACACATAATTATTAGAAAATACCACAAAAATATACCAATAATAAAACTCTGGACAGAACTGTTTCTATCGAATTCTAGCCAATGTGCTTTACCAATCTAACCACTTGCTTGTTAACTAATTATGATGAAATTAACTAGTGGTCATACAACTGAAGCACATTGAAATTTAGCTAATTACGGCGACTGGTTTTAGTTTTAACATTCTTACACTAACTAATAATTTAATAAACTATTTTTTTTATTCAACAAATAATGCGGGTTCCCATACAAAACATAGAGCTCGTAATTGTATCTTTGTCTCCACCCCAACTATGGGTCATTGATGGGTACAGAGATACCACGCAGATTATTCATACAAAATTGTCAATCATGAATTGGAAGTTTTCAAATTCGATTCCCAAAACAAATAAAACTGCGCATCCAGTGAAACCCCGATTCTACGGTTTTCAAGGGACCCTAAAAAAAGACGACAAATAATGCGGGAAACGATAAATGCGGGATATATAAAAAAATTTAAAAAAACTCATTTTTATCCTGGATTTTTTTCGATGTCATTTTCAGTTTCTCAGCTAGAGTTCTAGTTTTTTTCATGAGGAGCATTTTAGTTGAAACTTATAAAAATTCGTGATACGAGATGCGAGGCAAGCCTGAGCGCCGATCGACCTGTGCAAACAAAGCAACGCGACTGAAAGGTCTGTATATATCTATCATGAACAATTCTACGAAAGTGAAATGCAAAATTCTTCTTCTTCTTTCGACCATGTCTGATCCTAATAAGATCATATGGGCCTCCACAGGGTGGAGGTTTGTATTGACAGATTTTGTTTTTACGAGAAATGGATGTCAGCCACTTGCTCAAACTATTAGGTCCATACTCTGATTCATACACAAATTGAAAAACAATATGTGTACTTGTCAGACCCAGGATTCGAACCTGAGGCCCACGACGCAATAGGCCAACGCTTAAGCCGCGCGGCTATCGTGGGGGCAAAATGAAAAATATACAACAAAAACGGTCAACCGGGATAATATTTGTGACGGGACCATAATATTTAGACAATAGAGCGAGGAAAACGATAAATCGGGGAACGGTATTTAACATTGTTCTTATGGGTGTTTGGCGGGACTTTCAAAAATGAACAATCCGTGCGGGAAAACGATTTATGCGAGAATGGTAGATCAGGGTTACACTGTATAACATAATGTGTAGGTACCTAGTAATGTATCGATAATAATTAATTAATTATTATGAAGACTGAAGAAACTATACGCAAAAAGCGGGAACATGTGAATTCTGGGTATATAAAATCAAGGTTCCACTGTATATAGTATTACCAACCTATAGTTATTAGCATCCAGTCTGTTCATATTGTGAGTCCAAATAACCTGAATAGGATTATCTCCGTACACTTCGCAAATTAGAGTAGCTGAATCACCGCGCCTTGTCGATATGTTTTTGGAGCCATGTTCAAATCTTGGTGGCTCTAAAATACAAATAAAACTCATATTAATAAAAACACATTAGTAACTATTTGTAATAATATTGAAATGATATTTATTTCGTATTCACCATTGACACTGATTATAATAGCCTTGCTAAGTCCGGGACCGATATCATTAGTTGCTTTGCAGAGGTAGTGACCCTCATCGTGAGGACTGGCTGATTGAATGGAGAGGGTTCCGTTGTCCAGGATTATTGTTGGCCTTAAGTCCATCTGATCCAAAGATTGATAATTCTGTGATGTTTGACCTAAAGCAATCCAAGTAATTAATTATTAAATAAATAATTTATCATTACCATTCTGATCACGAATTATTTTCATTTCATGGTTAGTTTTACAAAAGATTATTTTCGGATTTTTACAGAGTTACAGTGATTCAGGTCTGTTCGCTTTGACCAAAAGACGCCCACTGCTCGCCACGGGGTTCTTCTACCACTCTTCAACCCAAGCCAGCTTTTTAAGGAACCCCCGTGATCGGTCAAATCCGATCGGATGATCTTTTGATTTGACAAATCACGAGGTGAACCTCAGTGCCGGCGCGTAATGAGTTCAGCGTTGCGCAATGCGCGGAAAAATTATGATATTTGAATTTACTTCATTCCTCCATTTAAACCTTATAACTAAACATTTTATTTCTTATAGCTATTATAGCTTTTTTTATAAAACAAATTTATTATATTCTTAAACTATTGATTGCGTACATCATCTTTCATACTTTAATATTACCTTAACGTTTGCTTTTCATCTTCGTCCGGCATGTTACTTCCATATACCGGACGAAAGACTTTACATAAGAATAAAACATCTAAGTAGTTGAGCAGGGAATCAGATCAGGTGTTTTATTCAATTGTTTACAGAGATCAGGGTAACGGTTCGGCCTGCTTTTATTTAATATTTATAAACACCAAGAAAAGCCTGTTGATAAAATGTGTCAACGTGTAAACACGTTTTATGGTGTAAATTGTAAGTTGATCGAAAAAGTTCAGAAGTTTCTGAATTTTCAGCGCAGTAGAACAATAGTGGTGAACCTGCCAAAAAAAAATGAACTACACAGCGCAGACTCATTTTGAGGTTAACCGATTTTCACGACCTGTCAAATAGTACCATACAGTATCTCGTTTACTATTGAAGAATGAGATTGGCGAGACAGTCAGCATTTTTACGTGTAAAAAGTTATTATCGCGTTAGTTTAAAATACACACTATTGGTTCAAGTAAATCCATGCACGTACAGGCGCGATAAGATTAAATTTTCAAAATAAGACTAGTTAACCTTGTCCTTTCATCCAGGATATTTGTGGTGTTGGGAATCCTCTGGCAGCGCAGTGAACATTCATCGGAGTCCCTATCAATGTGGAAATATCTTGAGGCTCAAAAATCCATTGCGGTGCAACTGTGAATGTAAAAATTATAATATTATTTCTTTATAAATTTACATGCTTTTCCCTATACAAATTTTCTGGCACTGCTTGAAATGTTACGTTTTGAAACATTTCGAAAGCTAAGAAACTGATAGGCCAGTTAGAGAACTCTTCTTCAATAGACATAATATAAGGACACTCCTAGACGTGTGATCGCCACATATGCGAGTATAATGGAACCATTTAACACATTCGCGGACACATGTTAGTGATACCTACAAAATTTTTTTTTTTTTAAATTTTCGACTTAGATAATATATAGAAATGAGTTACGACACTATCTAATGGAAATATGTTTGCACCGTGACACAAGTAGCAGGGAACATATTGTTTTAATCCAAAATATGACTTCTATAAACGTCATGTCGTATTCCGTTCCACAGTACAGGATCACGATCTCTGTAAATTCAATGATGGAGAGTGCCAACTCTAATGTCTTAGTATTTTGAATTATTTTTAATTTTTCATGCTAGTTTCAATTAGTTTTAACAGTTTCTACGTGTGCGTACGTTAAAATTACTTGCGATATTTTATCCATAGACAATATTTTGAATAGAACCTGACTTGCAAACCATAGATAATAGACAACATTCTTATAGAAAATACATAGTGCCAACCGCTAAAAACAAAAAACACACAACATGAGTCGAAAATGTGTAGGCATGTAAAAAATGATAAAAAACGTTCATTGAGTTATGCGGGTGTCGATGCAGTGCGGTACGCGTGAGGTGAACTCATTGTTGTTCTGGTGATTTCGGCAGATTTTGCTAACTGACAATATTCGTTTAAAGGTTCAAAATGTGCTACGGGATGGGAGCTTCAGTCTGATAACATTTTTAACACCAATAAAAATGACATTACACACTTTTTGCCCGTAGTGGCAGCTTACTGTGACATCACGTGATAGTATGCAAAGTGCATCATAATATATTTGACGCTTAAAACAATAATTCTTCGAGCACACTGATATCTGCCCCCAGAACATTTTTACTATTATATTAAAATTTAAAACAAATTTTTATTAATATAATATACGAGGTTAATAATACGTTATTTCATCATTTAATAAAATTATAATTTAGTCCTCACCTCGCACTACCAACTGTGAAGAATAATTGGCTTTCGCAGCGCTATTGCTTGCAACGCAAGTGTATGTCCCGCTGTGCATTGAGCTGACTTCTTTGATAATGAGAAGACTGAAAAATTCCACACTCCTTTGTTCCACCTAATACAGGAAAAATAATTTTATTGTAATCGATGACTGTAATTCAGTATAGTGACATCTGTGTAATTTATATAAAAGAATATTTGTAAATAGTTGTGAGATTAACTCACAGATGTCACTGCGTAAATTAATAATAAATTTAATTAAATGAAAAAATATTTCGAGTCTCGCAGACTTGGTAGAATAAAATAATATAAAACGGAAAAACCTCGCCTAGGTGTTTTTATAGTAAAGAATAATATTCGTCTCATGATTTCCATTCTCAGAGCGGAAAGGAATAAACGAAGATAAGGAATACTCCTATAAGTTTCTGTTAAAAATATTATTGGGGACCGGATTTATATGCTAGTGCAGTTTTGTTAGTGTGTATGCACAGTTATGAGAGTTGCACAGAAATCCTTTTTGAGATACGCAGAATCAAAAAAATAATTTTTATTGTGCATATAAATGCATATTTTGGACGTTAGAGCATATTTGAGACATTAGTGCATACTTCATAAATAAATGCATATTTATGGACTTTTGCACTTATTTTATAAAAAAAAACATCTTAGATTATCGTAGTTATGATCAAGTTACAACTTACGTCCAGTGATGTTGGAATTGGTAGATTATCTTTAAACCAAGAGAAATAGATGGGTTGGTCTCCTGACATGACGCTGCAGGTTGCTTGGATGTTACTTCCTTCTTCCACATTTGACGGGAAAACAAATGGCGCCAACTGAGGAGGTTCTGAAAAACATACATTAATACAAAATTAATAATTGAAGTCGACGTGAAGTGCTACTTAACTGTTTCCGACCATGTCCGATCCTAATAAGATCATATGGGCCTCCACAGAGTAGAGGTTTGTATTAACAGATTTTGTTTTTTACGAGAAATGGATGTCAGCCACTTGCTCAACCTATTAGGTCCATACCCTGACTCACACACAAATTGAAAAACAATATGCGTACTTGCCAGATCCAGGATTCGAACCTGGGACCCACAGTGTGATAGTACAACACTTAAGCCTCGTGCGGCCACCGTGGGTGTACTGTAAATAGATAAGTAATTAGATTAAATTGGCTGAAAATTAACATTTAGAAGTATTCTAATTATCAATATGTAGGTATCTAAAAACATTTAATTATCTAAAATTAAAATAAAACTTCTAGAAAAGAGATTCTTAACCTTTTTATTTGACAGAACTCTTATTTTCTAGAAAATCGAGGAACCCATACCCGACTGACAAAAGGTCCATGTCATAGTATAATAAAATATACATATTATGCAGCAGTAGGCAGTTTGAATAAAATTTTATTTAAAAACCTACAGTTCTTTGCAGTGGATAAAGTGTGCTAACAAAATAGTTACAGTTTTTATTCACAGATGCCACTGTTCATTTATAATAATAATAATATTAAAGAGGTAACACGCCTTTTCTCCAAAGCTATTGGGCAGGCCAATAAATATACCTACACTTAACAATGAATTGAGATTTTAACCGCTTTAGCATAAATAAAATAAACAGTGCATAGTAGGTGCTGACCTTCAGTACTGATAACTGAAATCTTCATTTTTGCTTTACACTTAAATATTACTTTATTACCAAATTTGGTTTAAGCCGTAACTTTTGCAAAATCCCAAAGCTCCGTGGTTCTGCAGAACCTGGTTAGGAATCATTATACTATAAAATGAGTGTTCGTTGGAGGTAGTATTTCAACTTATTATTACACGTCATTTTTTATGATAATTTTTATTATTATAATTATTATTAGTTTTCTCAATGTGTGTCAGACAGGCGAAACTATTTTGCTTGTATATAAATAGGGTTATAGGAACAATGGCTTACTGAGTACAATGAGCGTGAGGTCCCTTCTAGCGAGTTCTCCAGCAGGACTGGCCACTGAGCATGTGTACGCACCGGCGTCTGTAGGGCTCACTGAATAAACCCTGAGGCCGCCTTCATCGTCAGCACCATGTCGTAATCCAGCACCTACTGCTGCTCCTTGCCGTTCCCATTTCACCCCACTAATGAAAGTATAAAATTAAATAATTATTTATTAAGATAGGTACTGTAACAAAATTCTTTTATGAAGAGAAGAATATTAATGCAATTTTGGTATTTTTTAAATTAATTTTGACCTTTTGTGACTTGCAGGGTTGAGTACCCAAAATTGAGTCACTTGGCATAATATTAAATGGATCGGGAAACATGACATTAAAAAATAACACATTTTTTAAAATAACAAATAGGATACGATATATTGGAAAAATAGTGTCCATAATATACAGAAACTAAGAGGTGGACATGTATATTCAAAAAATCTCAAAATTCTTGTTTCTCCACAAATTATTGAGAATCTCGAGAATTGTTGTTGCCGATTTTTTTTTTTTTTTTTAATTAAAACAAAGTTATACTTAGGTGTGCTATATATAATATATATACCTAGAAGTATTATAATATAAGTATTATTAAAAAAAAAGGACAAACCTTATTGGGTATCCAGAATATGGACAGTAGATTGTAATATTAGAACCCGCCACGGCTCTATGAGGTGCTACAAATCGAATATAGGGTGGTCCTAGAACAATTAAAAAAATTATACAATCACTAGGTACCCATACCATTTTGCACAACAATACAAGAGCGTCAACGGCAAGCTGCTATTTGCTTTATATTCATAAAAGTGTGTTCAGTGCTGCCAACATTTTTTTTTTTCGACCATGTCCGATCCTGATAGGATCATATGGGCCTCCACAGAGTGGAGGTATGTATTGACAGATTTTTTGTTTTTTTACGAGAAATGGATGTCAGCCACTTGCTCAACCTATTAGGTCCATACCCTGACACACACAAATTGAAAAACAATATGTGTACTTGTGTACTTGCCAGACCCAGGATTCGAACCTGGGACCCACGGATTTATAGTCCAACGCTTAAGCCGCGTGGCCACCATGGGTGTCGTGACTGCCAACATACAGAATATATGTTTATTAAGAGTTGGGAATCAAGGCCTTATTACATCAGCAGACTTGCAGACCCGAGCAGATTCAACGTTCATGGTGAGCAATCGTCGACTTTACATAGCAGCTACATGGAACGATTTAGCTACCAACTCAATCGTGTTGATGCTTGATAAATACGCTCAGTTGCGTGTTAACAATAAATTTAGACAAATTTAATAATGAGTTGCTGATTTTATTTACTAGAATCTTATTTGTATTTTGTATTATTATTGACTATTAAAATAATGAAGACTGTCAGACATCCTTCATTATGGAAACGTAATTTAAAAAAAAAATTCTAATTCGGATAAATTACGGATAATAATGATAATAACGGAAATCCGTACATTCTTGGTGATTTTCGACATGATCGTGTCCATAAAATTAATAGGAATTGTTTCAATTCTGTGACGACTCCAGATATATTGGGAATAAAGGTACGAGTACTAACACCATTTTAAAAATTTTTGGAAGTTTTTGAAAGATTTTGAAGAAAGGGCTGATAAAATAGGCTCTTGACTTCGTATTGGAAGGCCGTTATTACTATCCACAGAGTGTATACAGTGGAGCAACGGGATGATGGAACCGATGGACCCGAAAGTCTGACCAGACTTGGAAGCTCAACGCTAATTCGGATAAATTACAGATAATAATGATAATAACGGAAATCCGTACGTTCCCGGTGACTTTCGACATGATCTTGTCCAAAAAATAGGAATTGTTTCAATTCGGTCACGACGTCAGGGACGACTCAAAGGTGACTTATCATGATCGAGGGCGATCTTGGCAGACGGTTGACCCGAGAATCAGCTAATGTAATAAATTTGAGAAACTTAATCAATTTACCGTAAATGTTAAGTCTTGCACCATGCTCAGTTTCTCCAATAGAGTTGGATGCTCGACAAGAGTAGAGTCCACCGTCTTCCGCTCGTGCACTTGATATGTTGAGATGGCTTATGACATCCCCTGTTCTCTCCACATACTGACCAATGGAAAACCTGTAATAATTGAGTAGGTACATCGGGTATTTTTAAAAAAATAGTTAAGAATCATAAACATCTAAAACTTACTGTCAAAAATATGGAACTGGTTAAGATTTTAGAACTTTTTGTCTTCTGTGTTTCAAGGAAAACCGCCACTAGACATAATACAGTACAATGATATGCAATATTATTATTTTATATTTCATGATATTTTTAATACAGATAAAATACGAATTGAGTACAATTCAAACTAATTAAAATTAATAGAAAAAATATACATTTAATTGTTCTCTCAGCATTCAATTGTTAGTAGGTGAGGGTGAATGACAATTTTATAAAATAGAGTCGACATTAAATTAGATTAAATTAATTAAAAATGGCCCGTGTTTAGACCTGTGCGTTGGAAGTAATTCTTGTAGTGGTTGATTATCCAGCAACCACGTGAATCTAGGAGGCGGTGCACCTGACGCAGAGCATCTCAAGGAAACTGGTGGACCCGGACGAAGAGCCTGCTCGATGAAGGTGTACACCATTTCCGGTAGTGTATCTGAAATTACATGATAAAATGTAAAATAGGTTTTGTTATAGATGAATACTTCTAGGATCAATCATTCGTTAACTCAGGGGTAGTCAACCTTTTTATACCTACCGTCCACTTTTGTATCTCTGTTAGTAGTAAAATTTTCTAACCACCCACCGGTTACACAGTAATGGCAATTTATAAAGTAGGGAAGTAATTTTACTTTATAAAATTTATAAAGCAGAGTTACAGCAAGTTAAAGCATATAATAATAATAATTACTTACCAAATACTTTGTCAGAATTTTGCTAAGTTTGGCAGAATAAATATTTATAAAACAACTTTACTTACTGTAGTTAACTCTATCTTTTTATTTATACTTTGCATACATAGAAGCAAGAAGTCTAATGAAATTACTGAGGCTGATGCTGCGAAACTAAATACAGGATATCTGGCTCAATTTTTGTGAGGAACAAACGAAGGTCTCATTTTTGGGAAATATAATGATGTATGAAAACATAATGGAAATGTTTTTAAAACCCCTACCGCCCACCATGAAAGCTGAAATGCCCACTAGTGGGCGGTAGGGACCAGGTTGACTACCCTTGCATTAACTCATCAAAATGACATTGACTATGAAGATAATATAAAAGACTTCTCGATGATCAGTAAAATTAAGCTTTATAAAACTTTCATCAGGCCCATATAGACAAAAAAGACGAGAGAGGAAGCCGGATATATTTGAAAGATATTGAGAATGGTTTTCGGAGTTATATCCTATCAAAATAGTACATGGTAAGAATATTACAACCACAAACTATATTTACACGTTACACTACTCTGTTGGTTAGACCATGTCTTTAAATGGGAGATACCCAACCATCTAAGAGGCTCAATTTGAGTAAAACAAGAGATATTGTCACAGTTAAACATATCATAATATACCCTACTGATCTAGTTTTGATTGAGAAAATGCTGACAATCGCTTCCGCTCCATTATTTTGTTTTGACAACAAGACATACATAATAATTATTAAAGTGTGTCACCCTTGTAATGCTGAGTGGTATGATTGCTACACATACATGAGCATTAGTAATACCTACAAATTGATTGAATACTCATGGTTAAGATACAATGGGAGGTCACTTTTAATGATACTATTCAGGTGGTAGTCTTGTTGCATTATAGATGTAGGTATTATTATAGTATTAAGAATTTAAATAGCTTACCTCCAAGTCTCACTTCTGCAGTAGCCTGCGCACTTTCCAGCCCTCTCCTGACGAAACACTGATACAGTCCAGTTTCTTCTCTCCGGACTCCAGTAAGAAGTAGCCTGGAGGGCACCAGTCTCCTGGCACTGCCTCCTGCAGCCAGAGGCCTTCCTTCGCGAGCCCACTCCACATCGCCGCCTGGTAATCCGCCATCCACCGAGCAGTTCAAGGTTGCGGCGCCGCCGGAGTTTACTACCTGATAATGGAAAGTGAGTTTGAGAATACAATAATATTAATATTATATTATATTTTACTGAGATAATGATTAATAGACTTACTGAGTGTACCTTTTGTGAGAATGCGATGTGTATTAATAATTGTCGAATAACGAACTTCTTGTCCACGTGTTAAATAAAACTGTGAACTAATAATCCCTACAGTACAGCTAATCGCACTTACGTTTTGAAATGAGGAACGCTTTCAAATTTATCATTTCATTTTACGGTCCCGTGGTGTACAGATCTATTAATTTACGTAAAATATAGGTATCTAAAACGATCAGGAGTGATGTTAGAATTATTTTTAGTAAACTTTTGGTTTATTGCTAAGAAGAAAGGGAATCGCATCTAAAAGGAGAGTCGATACATTATTTAAACCCGCCTCTATCATGCGTTGCCGCCATGACAAGTACGTCACTGAGAAATCTTTTATATGCGACTTCCTGAGTTATCGCCGATTTCTTGTTGTCCGACAGTAGTTGTCAAGCTTAATCGCTACTAAAAATCAACCTTCTTCTTTTAAGGTGAGATTTAGTGAGTCACCAGCGTATCCGGAAACTTGTACGTATGCAGTTCGCCGTATCACACTTCACCGTGAAATGTTGTATCGGAAATATATGGCCGTATATTAAATACCTCTCTGGGTCGTATAGTACTGAAATAAAATTCATGTCTAAATAAAACACGGTTCTTGCCGGCTTACACTTTACAGGAAGCCAACAGCAAACAAATTGTGAAAATATCCGATATACATGATTATTTTTTAGGTTTGGTTAGGTTACATTAAGTTTTCATTCTTGAATTCATGAATTTTGCCAAAACGAGCTATGAAAATTGAATCTAATGAAATTGGAGACCGTATAGTATACGGTCAATCTTTTTCCTATAAGAAAGCTCACGGCGAACTGTGCCACGGTGTAATGTTTTATGTACAATTTACATATAACCAGTCACCAGTGTCGTATTTGTAATTTATTTGGCCCAACTGACTGTGCCAGTGACAAAGGAACTTTGTCCCAAACTTGAAATATTAAGGTGACGCATCAGTGAAACGCCAAATAATTTCCAACTGTAGGCGCGACGAAATTTTGGACTCGCTGCCATTCACTGAGAGAATCTCGAGCCAGAAGCACGTCACTTTGCTGCGTGATGGCGACGGGTCAATTAATTCTAAAATCGTGTAAAGATGACTAAAAACGTTACCCATTTACTTTAAAAAGAAAACATGTCAATGAATATATTATTATTGTTACTAATAGAACACTACGTTAAAGTGCCCACCACCACCCGTCATATATGCACAACCGTGGATATGCACGGCCGCTTTCTATGACGCTTTAAACGTGTCTGAAAGAAGTGATTTTAAGTGCTCATTCCATCCCGAGACGGAGCCGCACGGGACTGATGCTGCAACCATGCACCGTAGTGCTGAAAGAAGAAAGTTAAGAAAGAAAATGTTTGTTTTTGGACTGGCTCTGCTGTCCGCTGACGTTAAGCGCTTTGTGTACCCGCATACTGAGTGTCACGAATTGAAATGGATGAGTCTACAGAAGAGTCGGGACTATCCCGCTCCCATACGACGCTGCAAATTTCTCAAATGCCGCAAAGTTGGCCTCGGTTGCTACCAGATCTCCATGACCAATTGGGCCCGTGTGAGGACGGACCCTGGCAAACAGCTCCGCTCGTTCGATTTCCATAAGCGGGTAATCCCAGAGGGTGTGTTCAACATCTTGGTGGTCATGCCCGCAGGTACGACCCGGCCCATCTGCAATCAAGCCAAACTCGTGGAGTCTGGCGGCGAAGTTACCATGGCCGGTGAGGAACTGGCTAATCCAGTGCGAAGGTTGGAGTCTTCTAGTTTGGTGCTTGCAGAATACGTCTGGAAAAAAACGGTAAGTGTGCCGCCCCTTGGGGGAGGCGGTCCACCTCGCCTGCCATGCCACAAATGCGGTCTTGTACACAATGTCACTTACAGTCTTCCTGTAAGGAACGTCCTCGGATCTCTGCGGTGGTGTCAGATGGACACCGGCGAGTATTGTGCTGATCCCCCTCAAGAGGAGGGTGATCGATCCTCTGACTTGGACGTGCAGATCGAGGGGTAGCACCCGCGCGAGTACGGCAAGCGCGTCAGTAGAAGTTGTGCGGTAGGCTTTGGTAAGCGAGATCAGCGCAAGTCGCTGCCCGCTTAATAGTGCGCGTCTCACGAGGGTTAAGGAGTTTACTCGAGAATGCCAAATGCTGGAGGCGTAACCGGCAATTCCCATGAAAATTGCGCCGTATGCAACCTTAAGGGCTCTAGGATTTAGTCCCCAATTGCTGCCCGCCATTCGGGCCATTCTCTGATAGGCCGAATTGGCCTTAGAGACGGCCGTCTTGGCGTGGTGAACGAAAGACAGCTTGTCATCAAGAATTACTCCCAGATGCGTAACCCTTTCGGAGAAACGCACTGAGGTCTGGCCAAAACGAGCCGTGGGCGGCCGTCGAGTTATGTTGACCCGAGAACTACCCCTGAGGAGGACAGCTTCCGTTTTGCTCGGGGCAAAGGTCAGCTTGTTCAGCAACCCCCAATTAAGGATTCTGCCCAAGGCGTCCGTGGCTGCACGCTCAAGTACCGGTCGGCTGGTCGCCCCAACAAGCAGGAGCAAGTCGTCGGCGTACGCAACGAGCGTGCAGCCTGGAGGCAGTGGCAGGGACAGAACGTCGTCAAACAGAATGTTCCACAGAAGGGGTCCCAGGACCGAGCCCTGAGGACACCCCATGGTGGTCCTCCTGTGAATCAGGCTGGGGCCGGAGTCGTAGGTTATCTCCCTATTGCTGAAGTAGCTTTGAACTAAGGCAAAGAGGTCCCCGGGGATCTGTGTCAGCCTAAGCTTTGCCAGAACCAAGGGCCACCACGCAGTATCAAACGCGCCCGCTATGTCGAGAAAAATCCCGGCAACGAGGTCCTTGCCAGAGCTCTCCACAGAATCGATCACAAAGCGAATCGCATCCTCGGTGGACTTTCCGGGTCTAAACCCAAGTTGTCTTTGCGAGATTGGACAGTTTTCCGACAGGTGGGACTCAATCCTGCTGTTTATCAATCTTTCCAATATCTTCCCGAAGACGGGAAGGAGCGTAATCAGTCTATACGCTTTCGGGTCACAAGGAGGGCGACTGCCGGCTTTGGGGATCACCGTGAGATGACCCTTTTTCCAGCAGTCGGGGAATATGCCACTACTCATGCATTCTTTGTAGAGTTGCGTGATCTCGTGTGAGGCAAGAGACCACGCC